>QDHC01001946.1:0-32713 GCA_013186455.1 Papilio dardanus tibullus
ACCGGCGCCACCACCTGCACAACACCACCAAATATACTGCTACACAATAATAAACACTAAATACAGCTTAGTAATTATGCAGATGAAAATTGTGATCATTGATATGAGTTAATTGTTCGCGCGCGAGATGCGGACAACCCTACAGCGCCGAGGAGCAGGGTACGGGGGGCGACGAGACTTCCATTCTCGTACCGAGCGGTCGCGGATGCGTTCGCGCAACATATAATTTACCTCTGTATTTCGCTAATAAACTATTCACCAAATAAACCGTGTTTGTTCTTAACATAATAAAATAGAACTTAATAAGCTGCCTGAATGTACTCATACTAAAACTACATTAAGAGCGAAGTCGAACCACCTAAGGAAGTGAGGAAGTCAACATGTTAAAAAATAATAATTTTTAAACTAATACACACTCACCTGATCCGACACGAAGTCTCCAAACCTATCCAGAGCGAGCACACAGAGCAATCTCAACGCCATATCTTCTAACCATTCATGATGCGCGTCCTCCATCTATTATACAAACACAATACATTAATTCCTCTATATTTTGTTAAAATGACAAGAGTAACACACAAAGATTTTTTTAGACGAAGGGAGATTTTTTTTACTTTTTATCCACTCATAGATACTTCTTCACTTCTTTTAAGAAAATCTTACAAATATTATAATTGCGATGAATGCATATTTGTTTGAATGTATATCCGAAACGCCTTAATACAATGGAGTGGAACACAGTATGGAAGAGCACATAGGCTACTTACTATTTATTTTAGTTCCACGAAAACGTTGTCGCAGGCGACAGCTAGTCTTACATAAGTACATACTTCTTGTTCAGTGGTAGCTGGATGTCTAGTTGCGCTGGCGCTGATGCGCGCGCGCAGCAGCTCCCTCAGCGCGCTGGCGGCGCCGTGCCGCGCCTCCCACGAGCCGTGGAACAGCTGCGCCTGCAGCGCTGCGCACCAACCTTCCAACGGCCACCGGGATGACGGACCCCACACACCCAGACCGTCCGGCACCGCCGCCTCACTGTCCACTGAAATAACATCATGTTTAGAAACCAACCAAAGTCTTTTATTTTTAAAATAAATGTAAAAATAACTAACAAAGATCTTTGACTATCTCAATCTGTAGAATAATACAAATAAAATGGCACATTACTTTACAAAATATCATCGTACATAAAATAACTTTCATTTCGCAAAACAGGTATGTAAGAGTGATCATGTCAGTGATATCCCTAACCCTAGAGCTTCATTAGACCGAGTTCGCGATAAAAACGGAGATTTTGCTTTGGCGTAAGGCCGTTTTTTTACGTGACATGGTCCTTAACTTATGATACATACCAATAAAGTCTTCAACTGGTTCCAATTTTATCTTCTTCCTGTCAGGTTCCAGTGACAGTGATAGCGAGGGCGTAGGCTGGGTTGAAGCGGCGGAGGGTCCCTCATTGTCACAGTCACGTGACTTCTGCTTGCTATACGCTGCTCGAGCTCTTCGCTTCGCTACATTCATTTCTCGCGAACTAAGCGGCTTCGTTGTTATTGGTGGTACTAATTCTTGTACGGGTCTCTGGAATAAGTAGACATACATTACGATACTTAGAGATGTTGCCAATTTAAGTGGTATTTTAGGGGACATTTAAGATTACGATAGCAAATTTATTACAATATTTGAAAAGGGAGAACCTTGTCAACAAAACTAAGCAAAGATCAAATCTATCGACTTTAAGCATCGACAATGCGCGGGTTGAATTATCTGTAAAAAAGTAAATAGCTACCTTTTTGGAAATTTGGACCCCCCATTGCCTTGAGAGATTACGTAATACTTAAACGCCCCCTTAGTGAAGATTGTTATACAATCTAGTACTCTAAAATAGTCTCGAATGTTCTCCACTGACCCTGGGTGGCTCAGGTTTGACTTGTATCTTAACAGGACAGAGATCTTCATTGGTGTACACGGATGTGAGGTCTACGCCCAGTTTGGACGCCACGTCAAGACCGAGACGGGCGTTTAGTTGTTGTCTTTGTTTAGCTAAACGTTCCTTCATATCTATAAGAAAACATGGCAAATATACCCATATAAATAAACACAGAAATTTGTAATGATTTTAATGCAATTAATTAAAGCAAATCCTTGGGCTCGGCAATGCCCCCTACTACTGCCAAACAAACCTTTCGTCACAGCGTCTCAGAGCACCTAATATATCATTGTAATATAACTATTATTGGTGTAAGATAAGACTAGTAACTCTTACCTCCAGCCGAGAGAGCCACTTCTTCAAGATCGTACTCATGACCTTCGGAGCCCATGAGATGTGAACCATTCTCCAACACACGCTCGATGTCAAAGGTCTCGCAGCGGAGCAGACCGACCTCTTCCGCCTCCATCTTCTCCTCTACAAACCAGAAGTTAAATGTGTTTGCATTGTCTAAACAACTATAAATAAACATAGTGTCATCTCTGCTTCTTGCAAGGACATGAGAAAGATCACAATATGTTTGTTAATTTTTTTTTTATAATCAACATTCATGTATGAAATGAACAAGTACATACATGTACAGGCATTACAATTACAACGTTATGATGATTACAGTGCGGGCGGAAGCAAATTCATTATAAATAGTCACCCGCCTATACAAAACAACATTAAAGCCACTTATTATTTCTATTACATCTATACATTTTATTATAAAAAAACTCATAGAATTATAGTTATTACTCGTCGCATCCCTAAAGCCTTGTTCGCTTCAGGATAGTATTTTAATCGAGTAGCAAATAGCAAGAATCCGAACAAAGGATTTATTAATTTAATCTATTAAAATGTTGCTGTTCGGACACATTTAGTTACTAAATTACTACCCTAGTGCATACGACTTAAACGAGTTCGAAAAGTAGTAAATCCTTTGATCGGATACTTGCTATTTGCTACTTGATTAAAATACTATCCAGAAATTTTACTAATCTAATCTACTAAAATGTTGCTGTACGGACACGTTTAGTTACTTGCTACTCAACTAAAATACTATCATAGTTATCGGATTTTAGACAAGGGTTATAGGCCCGTACGTACATGCAAAGAAAATGCCAATTTCCACTTTATGGGACTAACGCAATCCAATCTCATAATAGTTTGCTTCACAGGGTGCCCAAATACAAATTACGAAAAGCCGTAAGAACATAAGTTCAGTAACAGTAAGCATAATTAATTATAACTAGTATTTTTGTATGCACTTATCTACATTAAATATGTCAAACACATACGAGTACATCCGTTCACGCAATTTCCTTAAAAAAAACATTACAGTTTCCCTACACGTATAAATAATTCAATGATATTTAAGTAGGAAAACCGACTACAATTAACATTTACTTATAGTTAAAAATAGTAAACAATTACGGTAAAATGTAAATAAATAATTTATTTTAATCATTTGTAAATTGCAGGACTATTTACTGTAAAGTATGGAGTTATCTAATTGCTCGTAATTGGTATAGACATTGCATTGACTTTAAAGTCCCAGACTTTAAAGTCCAATACGATTTTAAAGTCCCATACTGCTACGGCTTATAGTCCTTCAAAAAGCTAGTCTACCTATTCCTTGAAGGCCGGCAACGCATTTGTTGCAAATGTCCATGGGCGTCAAAGGTCACCTCGGTGATCAAGCCGCTCGTGTGCCCTCTTCTCTTATAAAAAAAAATGCTTTTAGTAGACACATAAAATATTCGCGTAACCTACTAAATAGGTACCGCGAGTTTTTTATTGTATAATCGTGAAGTATGTCATTATATACGCTTCAATAGTTACATAACAAAATATAACATTGTGTATACAGTTTTAGTTTTATTAGCAATAACGACTTCGGCATGAAAGACACCATTACGGTTTATTCGCATCCTATTCAAAGAATACATAAAAAATGCATTACAAGTGAGTCCGTCATTCATTTATCTATGTTAGCTTGAACAAGAATATAATAAACTAGCTGTTGTGTGCGACTTCATCCGCGTGGCATTAAATAATATAGCCTATGTTACTCGGGGATAATATAGCTTTCTAATGGTAAAAGAATTTTTGTAATCGGTCCGGTAGTTCTTGAGTTATTTCAATACAAACAAAAATACAAAGTTTCTCTCTTTATAATATTAGTATGGATATACAGCCGAAAAAATAGAACTACACTCAAACTCGGATTGAAGAGACACCTCTATACGAGATTCATCTCTGGTGCCGACTAGCTACCTACATAAGCGAGAAACTCGGATTAAACAGAAACCTCTATAAGCGAGACAAATATCACGGTTCCTTGGACTCTCGCTTATCCAGGTTCGACTGTACAATGTTTTCAATAACATAATGAAAACAGCGATTGAAGTGCACCCAATGCAAGATTTTTATATTTTTGTTTAGCCTACAGTTAGTAATCAGTTCTAAATATAACGATAATTACTATTTCTATTCTTTGAGACAATTTAATTGGAATTTTAGAAAGTACACAGGTCGGGCTAGGCTCTTGCCGATAGGCTAACAATTACTTTATTGATAAGCAATCAATTACGGCAATTAGCACTAAGTTGATTGGAAAAATTGGCTCGTAAACGCGTAGACGAGACGGCTAATTGATTGCTCATAACACACCATTAAAAGTGGCCAGTCATAATAACTTTTATTTAATAAATAAACTATCGCTTAACCAATAAGTAATTTGTTGGAAAAATGGTACGCGCACGCGCTATTTAGCGCTTATTCACTATTCCTTGTACTACCTAAAGCCTTGTTCGCACCAGGATAGTATTTTAGTCGAGTAACAAGTAGCATTTATCCGAACAAAGGATTTACTACAGTTCGAACTCGTTTAAGCCTAAACCTACGCACTAGGGTAGTAATTTAGTAACTAAACGTGTCCGAACAGCAACTTTTTAATAGAATACAAGGCGTTAGTCCTCACTTGCACGTGGACTTGTAACTAACAAATAACAAAAAATAATCTCGAACAATTATAGTTAGTTATTCATAAACAAACGTGACCACGATAAAAGTCGTGAGAAATATAAAATGTGTTACTATCACAACTTTGCTAAAGTAAGCTGATTCATCATAACTACAACTTAAATAGGATTTCTGCTCATTCACCTTTACAAAGAACTTTACTAAATATAATGAACGTCTGCACAATGACGTACACACTAGTCTAGTTGTCAGGTCTGATGATTGGCGTGGTCACCGCGGTTGTCAGAAATGTTTAGGTTAAATGACAATACGACTACTTTAGTTATCTTTGATAACTTGCAGGGAGTCAAGAAATGTGCGTGCGGATCCGAACAACGGCCAGACCGTGCGCACCCTCTCGCGATTCGGCCAGTACAACCTGAGGGACTGTGGGGCCATGGGTGGTGATGTGACGAATGGATTACTTTAGATTACTCTACCTTTTTTCAAGTTGCATTGTGTGGGATGCCATTCTGGAACATTCGAGAGTATCGCTTCGACTGCCTGCAGGAAACAGAAAGTAAGCAATTATAATATAAAATTATAGGTATAACATGACATACTTTCCAAATTGCAGAAACTAAGATATTTTAAAAGTGGCTACAGACAATATAAAAGTCACAAAATCTCTCGGTCCCTTACGAACACCGATACCTAGGACGGTCACAATGAACTTCTTTTAATGTATTCGGCAAAAACCGGCTGTCTTCAAAAATAAATTGGAAAACAAACACGTAACGTTATCAAAGGTAACATCTTACTTTCACCTCTTGGGGATATAATTGAGCGTAAAATACCGTAATCCATACAATTATTAACTATAAAATTATAAATTTATAAAACGATGTTCAAAAAGCTTTAGGAAATTGTCACCGAGTTTCTTTTATTAACTAGCGAGGTGTGACTGTAAACCAAACCAACATATTATTTTTCTTAATCGATTTTCTAATTAAAACAATCAACACTATCATAATAATGGCTTTAAAACTTATTTCAGTACTAATACATGGTCACTATTCAATTTCAACGTTATCTGGTATGGTACATATTAATCTTTCAAATTATGTCACCTCTTGATACTCTAAACATAAAAGTGTCATATCATGGTGTATGACCAATTCTTGCTCTGAGCCAGTTTCATAATACAGGCAGGTACATGACCGCATTCTTATTACTCAATTAACATTTAAATATTATTTGTCTATATGTACATATATTTAATGTATGACACCGCCTTCTATGTGTACATGAATTAATATAAAACATTTAAACATATTTTTAATTTGATCTTTCCACCTTGAGTTTGATGGAGAATCTAAAACCAAAAACTAAATATGACAGAAATTAAAATCTCTAGAACAATAACTTTTTAAATAGATTTAGAAATGTGATACGTTCAGTACTGGGGAAGGCATGCCAGTATCGCCTCAAATGGACATCCGGAGTCTGATCCCCTGAGAGTCACGGACGTGACTTGTTATTGAAATAATTCCCTAGACGACCATTGTTTACGTTCGAGATTATAATGTACCTGTGCGGCAGCTATCCTCGTCTCCCAGGCGGGCGAGCGCAGGTACTTCATGAGGCGGCCGAGCAGCCGGTGCAGCTCTTCGGGGTGCGCCTTCTGCACCTCGCCCAGCTGGCGGGCCGCCGCTCGACGCGTCGCCGCGCCCGCGCCCGCCTCCAACAGCACGAACAGGCGGTCTAGTCTGAACCACAAAACACGTCTGCTGAGGCTCTTACGATTCTCAGAGGTCAGAGGGTTAGCTGCCACATTCAGTTGTTCAGCAATCACTAAAGGTGTCCCTTAGTTTATATATTAAGTAAGTGTGAAAGTACCAAAAAGTCGTATTTTACCATACTGTTCAACTAGATCGATGCGACAAGAATATGTGCTAGTAATTAGTTTGCAATATAAATAGATCAAGTGACGTTTTTATGGACTCTATCATATTACTTTCTCTCTTCGTTATAAACTTGCAAGCGGTGTGCGGATATGAAGTGCTACTACATACCTCTTGATCTTTTAACGAGCACTGAAATCTTGGACATATTTATATAAACACGCTATTAACTTGGCTATCGTTGGCCGAGTTCCAATTAGAGTACGATTTGGGGTCGATGAAGGTTGTGTGTGTCGGTCATCGTTGACGTCACAGAGGTACACAGCACTATATATTTGGTTTCGATCTTCATCTTATCAAACCATACCAAGTATAAATCTATACTAATATTATAAAGAGAGAAACAATGTATTTTTGTTTGTATTGAAATAACTCAAGAACTACTGGGCCGATTTCAAAAATTATTTCACCATTAGAAAGCTATATTATTCTCGGGAATAATATAGCTTTCTAATGGTGAAATAATTTTTAATAAATAATAAATTAATAAATTATTTTTGAAATAAATATAGCCTATACTCGGGTATAGGCTATATTATTTAATCAACGCGGACGAAGTCGCGCACTACAGCTAGTGTATTATAAAACATACCTTGACGTCATGCTGTACACGTCGTCTACCTCTTCTTTTTATTATTTGCACTGAAACAAACAAACAAAAATCTAAAACCTTCATCATTATCTCCACGACCTCATCCTACTCCCTTAAAATGTTTTCGATATTTAGCTATTTGCTTATATTCCAGAAAGATCGATTTTTCCAAGTCATAGAGGAAGCTTAGTATAATATCTCGATATATTCCTTTATATTTTATGCAGTATTCAAATAAACAGATTTGTGTCTGCTAAATTCATTCCGGACATACCATTGTCTATAAATATCCTAGTATCAGACTGAGCGTCTGGGACTAAGAGAACTGAACATTTCAAGAGCGTTTTAAAACAGCGGATACAAAATTACCAGGTACCTAAACATAGTATAAAACAAAGTCGCTTTCTCTGTCCCTATGTATGCTAATATTTATAACTACGCAACGGATTTTGATGCGTTTTTTTTTAATAGATAGTGATTGAAGAGGTTTATATGTATAACTAGCGACACGCTCCGTCTTCCAACGGGTGCATATTGGTATGGCTGTTACAACGTTTACTGTTTTTTCTGTATTGTATTGATATTTAGTAACAGCATTGCACACGTGGGAAGCCGGGGCGGGTCGCTAGTACTCCTATAAACTAACCTACTTTATTAAGTATGCTCAGAAGTGTCTGCAGTACAATTAACTTAAGACTTACAATAGGGTAATGCTTTGAGGGTATCCATGATTTTCCCGAATAAATCCGGGAAGATATGTAAAACCGATTTTAATATTCCTCGTATTTCACCCAAAACAAGATAAAATTTGCATACGGACTTTAGAGGAGCATAAACCATTCTTTTTTACGTACATATCGGTGGCATTGATAGATGCAACGTGAATAGATAACATAAACAGGCATCTAATTAAAGTTGCGAAAAAAAAGGATTTATTTCATTTATTTTAAATTTTTAAATAAAAATTGTTAGTAATTTAAATGCACGTCATGTATTCTAATGAGTATGGATAGAAATAATGATTGTCATTAATTGTAATGTGATGAGCCGTACTGCATTGCCATCACTGCATTGCATGTCTAAATTGTATTTTTAAATGCACATTTGATATCAATCGATCCGAATTTTACATTCATCAACAACGGAAAGAACTGATTACTAGCGATATCATCAGCGAGAATAAAAAAACTAAAAATGAAACTTTTTTTTTCATATTACAGTCGAACCAGGATAAGAGAGTCCAAGGGACCACGATTTCTGCCTCGCTTATAGAGTTTTCCCCCTAATCTTAGTTCCTCGCGTTTGGAGGTAGCTCGACGGGACTATAGAATGAATCGCTTATAGAGGTTTCTCACTTATCCAGGTTTGAATACAGTCTGTAGTCTGTAAATGGAGTGTGCGATATACATATCGGGCAGTCAATTTACAGACTCAGACACAATTTTATTACCTGTATAGAATAGCAATATAAGCAAGGTATTTCATAGGCCAGTATCGGTCAGTACAAATCGTGAAACACGAGCCATATCAGACATTAGATATAATACATCTGGCGTAATACGATATTGTCCATCAATACAACATAGTCATTATGATAAACGATTGGTACGTATTTAAATGTAAGCGTTGGTTTCCATTGCATGGCAGAACAAAGATACTATCTGTATCTTTGAATATACCAGTACTTCTTTCTCATGTTTTCTAGGGTAATGTAGACATTTTGTTACAGTGCCATAATTTTAGAAGAGAATATTTTTTAATTATTCAACAATGGAAACATCAAAATATTTTAATCTCTACGTAGGAAATATAATGATAATGTAGATTAACGGAAATAGGAATGGGAAGAGGGTTAAAGGTCAGATTCTCGACATCCGCCGCCTACAGTTTTACTGGAATACAAATTAAATCAATAATAAAGGTTGAGGAATTTTCCATATTCCAGCCATGTTGCCATCCAGACATCTAGCCATTGTTACTAATGATTATATATTTAGAGAGAAACTTTGTATTTTTGTTTGTATTGAAATAACTCAAGAACTACTGGGCCAACTTCAAAAAATCTTTCACCATTAGAAAGCTACATTATCCCCGAGTAAAATAGGCTATATTATATAATTCCACGCGGACGAAGTCGCGCACAACAGCTAGTCCATTATAAAAACAATACGAAAAATGACGTCGCTGTAATGGAGTACCTACAATTTCTATTTCAAGAACTTATAACTCTTCTATACAAATTATTATGAAATCGAATATTCGAAAAGGTATAAAAACAGCTAATATAGGTAACAAAGATTAACATAGTGAAAATTTTAGTACTACCGATAACGATGCAGTTTACTGCCTACACCGCAACAACTTATTAAATTTAAATCTAGGTATAAACTACAAAAATATTTTTAAAGTCATGATCTATTTCTGTGTTCGATTACTAGACATAATCGAATTAGTGTTATAATTCAATTAAGGAAAAAAAATCCTATCTTCTCAATTACTTCTAATACACATTTTTGTATATTATTAGTTTAAATAAAACTTTAAACTTGACAAATTTAAATGAATTAAAACTTGCTTCTAAAAATATATCGAAAACATCCATATCCTGTTATGATAGTTGAAAGGCAATGCTGATAGCCTATTCCAAATCTGTCAACTTGTTTTAAGGGTCACCATGTTATCATACTTGCAGTATGATAAACCCGCCAAATAGCAATCGTAATATTTCTTATTATCACTGTCATAAAGTATACTTTCGCCAGCAACCAACTTAACAATAATATCCATTTTTTTTGGTTGGTATGTTTGTGGCCTTTAAAACTAGGGAAATACCAAAAACCACAAGTTATATTTGTATGAACTTTTTGCCATATAAACAAGTTCAGGAGAAGTTTCTAATATAGCTTCCAAGCCTATGATAAAGCTGACAACAGATGTATCCCAACAATGTGTAGTTTACCCACATTTCAAAAATCTTTGTATTTTTTTCAACTTTTTTAAAAGATTCAGACGTATATTTCATCTCAATCTTTTAAGTTATTTATTTAAGCTTTTGGTACTTACATGAATTTTTTATGTTAATGTAACTGTTGTTTGTAAAATGGTAAATAAAAACGTCTTTACCACCTAATGTCAAATTGAAATATTAGAATGAGAAAAAAAGTATAAAATTCATCAACGTTGGGAAAAACAATAATTATTATTACACACTCAAACTTACACTTATTTAATTATATTAATATTCCTCGTATCAAAATTAGATCGCATCAACAATTTATTAATCAGTCATTTGACCCAAGTGTAGGCTCCCACTGTCAAAAAACTTGTACAAAATCAGAGGCAACAATATAATTAAATACAACTCTTACTACAGTCAAATTACACTGTAAGGATAACACTACTTGACAGAGAAACCAACTAGCCTGTTAATAGAGGCGTTGAGCGTCACAATCGTTCCTTAACCAGGATCTAGCGTCCTGGTTCCCGCGCAATCGGCGCGCCCAATGCAGGACCCCTGTACTGCACTCAATGCAATTTGCAACACAACAGGTCAGGTCAGCAAATTCAAAAATTTGTTCAAAGTATAGAAACATCAGCTATATTGGCCACAGATTCAAGTACACATAAATAAATTATAGACTGTTGAGCTGCAGCCAATCATCTGTCAATCTTTCTTATCCGATTTGTTGAAAACAGTAAAGTGTCTTAATCCATCCAATAAAAGGACTTCCAACTCTTACAAGATTTTTTAGGATGGTACAATCTGATACATGAATTATCAAGCAAGTGAGTGTGGATTCCACCATATCCTACAATCAGCATACTATTCGGTCTGGTTTTAAACTGGCAGTCAAATACTACGAAACTCTTTTATTGTGTATCTTTGTACCAGAAGTGAGAACTATGCTAACACTATTAGCATAATAATAAAAACTAACTATGTTGGATAAAAGGTCAGGAAAAAAACAAAAAACTTGTCATTTTTGTTAACACATGGAATACCTGGACGAAATAAAATTGACACTTTTATGCTTTATTTCATAATTAGGATGTGAAAGTAAGATCCCTCTTTAATTTCAGGGGGCCACCCAAAGTATATGTGCTACAAAGCGACTCGACAGCGAACATCAAAAATATATGGAACTGACAATAAAGTTCGATATCTCAAATATGACTTATGAAATCATTGTCAGGTTCATACATTTTTGTTGATTCCATCAGCAATATCACCAAACTAAGATCCCTACAGAAGGTGAATAGAGGCATCCTGATACCTATAGAAGGTAAATAGAGGAGAAGAATCCTTATCTACCTCCTTTTCTTAATAGACAAGATTTTTTCACAATGAAACTGCCAGAAAATGTACCACATTGATTATGATTTAAACTGTTGCATTTACTTTTACAGTTGGTAAGTTATTTCTATTTACTATAGTAAAATGTAATGAATATTTAAACCTCTAATAACTATAGTACTGTTACAGTATTTAAAAAACAAATCTACCTCTTAGATGTATCTTTAATCAATTGATTTACATAATATCTGGAACTTCTTATTCTATTCTTCTATCTAGTTAGATAGATCTTTACAGTTGTAAAGATATACAGGAAATAAGTACTAAATTATTCTACAAATTGGCCTCAGGTAATAAGGTAAAAACGAAATATTCCAGTTGCAGTTTAGAGAATTTTTTAGACTATATTATTGGAAATTAAAATGTAGGTATTAAAATATCGTCTATATTGGTATATCCTTGTTAATTATTGTAAATCGAAAGTTGACCACATAATGTGTTTCGTCTTATTATAAGATTAACATAATCAAATCGAATCAAAGAGATTTTTCTTCTACTTATCAGGTTTCCAATGTCAAGTCAAAATATACAAGCATTAGATTCTCGCATTTTAATTGCATACGTTTACGGTATGTATGCGTGAGTTTACTTAAGGCTAGGCTTAGGAAATAAAATGAATAATAACGGTAATATGTAACACGAACCGTTCACTCGGGCTAACATATGGCCGTGCGACATCATAGTATTGATTATTTCAATTAAATGCATTACCATTTGCCACTCGCTAACTCCCTCTGATTGTGACCTTGCTATAGTTAATTAAAGACAACCAAAGACTACCACTTACACGTAGTAACATTTCAAATAATTTTTTTGATGTCACGATATAAAGACAGATTTATCTCATTACTAAATTACCATTTTATTATTAGTTTCTATTCGCGAATATTATCATTCCATGTCTTACCTTGCGTAACAAGGCAGTTATCACGTCACAGCACCTAAATCGATCCATTTTATAAGCCACACAAAATCACACACGATAACATTTTCGTTAAATTGCACAAACAAAAAAAACCAACGTGACGAAAGGAAGCGCATCGTCCAAGCTTCAAATTTATACTGACAGCCATGCTGCTGATGAGTCCGTCTTTATTCTGCACTTGCGTGCTGATTGGGCGGGCAATACCTCAAAAAAAATTGGAATTGCAAGAATCCGCCAATCAGCTGCGAGTATTTAAAAACTGTTGGACACTAGCCAGATATTTGCACGCGGAATTTAATCATCCCTCGGAAAAATTAAATAGTAATTTAGTTATTATAAAATATTATTTTATTCAGAGCTTATATATAAGGTTAGTTAGATATAACGCATGTTTTAGTTCTAGTTCTAAAACAATACGCTCAGAAAATATTAAAAATTGGTAATAAAATGTTATTCTAACAGATTACGTTCTGTATCAATGAATTAAGCTATTAAGTTGTTCTACACAGATACTTATGAAGGCCCAAAGGCTTTAAAGTTATAATTATTTTGAAAATATACAATTAAATATAAGTTTTAGAAATTTCATTAGATTTTCAATTCAATTTAGATGCATGAAAAGTATCACACATTAGCTGTCTTATGTCACTGTCACTGGTTTCTTTCATAACCTATTGTTGAAAGTAGGGTTATGTTTGCGATTTGCTTGAATTTGTTTGTATTTTGAATTCTCTTAACTTTTCACCCTTTCAGAACATGGGTAAAAGAAAAACTAAAAATACTGAAAAGAAAAAGATTAAATTAGTTTTCGATGAAAGTAAAAGAAAGTATGCATAAACTTTTTTAAAGCGAAAATATGCTGGTTTAGCCTCTAATCCTATGGTGGCAGTGAATTATTCGAAGAATATGTATTGTTATTATTATGTTTCAGAGAGTTTTTATGTGGTTTTCGTAAACGCAAACTCGAAAGGAAAAAAAAGGCAAAAGAGGAAATGGAACGAATGTTGAAAGAAGAAAAGAAACGAATAAAGCTTGAGGTAAATATATTTTAGAAGCATTTTCTTTAAGTCATTTCTAAATCTGTTAATCAAAAAAACTTGCTTGAGTTAGATACATTATGTGGCATGAATATTTGACATGTGTTATTTCAGAATAAGGAATCCTACAAAAAACTTGTGGTATCAAGCCGTCCTATACCTGATATTGAGCAGCTGCTTCAGGAAGAATACGAAGATGAGGATGTTAATGTAAAAATAGTTGAGCTATCAGCAGACACTCTGCAGAAAAAAGATATAGTTATAGGAGACAACAAGCCAACAGAAAGTGTCGATAAAGTTATTCAAACAAAGAAAAAGAAAGAATCACCACAGACACAAACAGTGCCAGGTATGGGTTCTGATGAAGAAAGTGTTGAAGAGGCAACAGAAGCAGAAAATATTAGTGAAAAAAATGACAATAAATTAAAAACTAAAAAAGAGGTAAAACAAATGTTAAAGAGACAAGCAACAAAAAAGATACAAAAGAGCAAAGTATTTCAAATGAAGAGTAAACTGGACAGAATACAAAATAAGAAAAAATCACAACAGAAGAAAGGTCACAACGCTAAGATGAAATCAGATTCAAAGAAGAATAAATCAAGGAAAAAGAGCCATAAAAAGCCTATGAAATAAAAGTTTTTATATATTTTAATTCTTTTATTATTCAAAATAAAAAAGCAATATAATTAACATTTCATAATCAACATGATAAAAAAACTGACAATGATAACAAAATCAATCATCAATTTAATAATACTAGAAACAGCCAGCAGTAGATTTATAATTACTGATTTTAGTTTCCTACTTAACAATTAACTTAAAACATGCATAACACATTCAGCGCTACCATCAATATTAATAGGAAAACAAAAACACAAAATATGTGCCAGTTTATAGTTGCGGAAACATAGCTCCTACTACTACTACTAAAAAAAAACAACTTATTAGATCCCTAAAAAGTAGTACAACAAAAACTAATCCTTATATGATTTCTTTTTCTTTACTCTTAAATTAATCTTAGATTCTTTTACATCAGTTTCATTTTCATTATTTATTTTATTTCTTGGAGATTTTCTTTTCAATTGCATTTTTTGTGATGACACAATATCATCTTTAACTTCAAGTTTTGAAGCATTTTGTGAATGATTTTCATCACAACTTTGTATGCTATCACTTTCAACTTCTACTTTTTCCGGTGATTGCATTGGTTCTTTTTTTATTTTAATTTCTAATTTAGTTTCTTTCAAATCTTTCATTATTGACTTTTGTACTTTTTCTGGTGATTGCTTTTGTTCTTCTTTGATTTTTAATTCTAATTTAGGTTTCACATCTGATTTCAATGGTGACTTTTTATTCGGGGATCTCTTTTTACCACTTGATGGGCAAATATCTTTATTCAAACATTTATCACAAGTAGGGCCGAGTGGTAAGCATATAGTCTGACCGAAGCCCACCATTAAATGATTTACTTCACTCCATAATTCAAAAGGGAGCCAGGATTCTAGAGATTTCCGTGTGTCCTCCGGTGTGCTGGTTGTTTTCTTGACCCAACCAATTCTGTTACTTATTCTATGAACATGGGTATCAACACCTGGAAAAAAATAGTACTACGTCGGTAAAAATATAGTTACGTTCTTAAATAGTATACATGAATAAAAGAATGACTTATATTTTTACTAAAAAATAGCACCTATTTTCAAATACATCCTGCTTACATTTCAGTATAGTGATGATTTAAAAAAAAATGACAATGGAAATTTATTTTTTTTAACCATTCAAAAGGAGGAGGTTCTTTATTGGTCTGTATATATTTTTTTTTCTTAGAAGTATTTTGTACTAACCAATCCCGGTCACCTTATCCCAGGCTACTTTCATACAAATGTGTGCCATTTTCGGACCAACTCCAGTAAGCTTGCAAAGTTTTTCAACAGTATTCGGTATATCACCATCATATTGATCCTTCAATGTTTGTGTTGTTTTCTTTATGTATTTTACTTTTGTCTGAAAAAAAAAATAGTAAATTTTTAACACTATCTTCTATATTATAAAGAGAGAAACTTTGTATTTTTGTTTGTATTGAAATAACTGAAGAACTACTGGACCGATTGCAAAAATTCTTTCACCATCAGGAAGCTACATTATTCCCCAGTAACATAGGCTATATTATTTAATTCCACGCGGACGAAGTCGAGCACAACAGCTAGTCTCTATATAATTTTGTATAAGCAAGTTGAAGGCGTTGAATATGTTAAGAGCAAACTGCGCAATAACTTTAAAGTCATTTGTGATAAAAACATACTTTCCAAAATCCAACAGGATAAATTAACTTGCCCAATTCATCGTCAGTCATTGCAAGAACATTGTCAACAGTCAAGCCTCTTTCTTTTAATCTCTCCATTGCAGCAAAGGTAACTTGATCTTTCGTTTGACTTGATAACATTAGGGATATTAGTGTTTGATATCTTATTACCTAGAAAAATAATTAGTTTATCTGTAATAATATATACAAAAAGTTTTGTATTTTTGTATGTATTAAAATAATTCGACTAGTCCAATTTAAAAAAATCTTTCACTATTAGAATATTAAAATAGGTTAAAGGTTTCAACCCTTGATGGGCTCCATTTTCCGCAACTCCACGACTACCGCATATTTTGCGTAAATAAGTTGATTAGTTGGATCTAATAAGTTGTTTTTTCCCTATATTATTAGAATACTATTTTATTACTGAGTAACATATGCAGTTTTTTTAATTCCAAGGACACAAAGTTGCAAGCAACAATTAGTAAATCATATAAATTATGTATGATACTATTTAGTCATCATAAAACATCCTACAAATGTAACTTATTGTTGAACTTTTTAGCATTAATTGGTATCTTTGGGTAAGGTAAATAAATAACATTTTGTTAAATAAAAGTAGTAAATATTTTACTTTAGGTGGTGCATTTTCATCCATAGTCATATGACAACCCATTGAGTCAACCGGAGCATCATTTTTTGAACGCATCATTCTTAAATTATCCAGAAATAGTCTCCAATGTGGTGGTTCCCATAGGCCCTTACAGTCCTGCAAATGGCAATTTTATTATATGTTAATAAATGTCGTAAATTTTCTATTTGTAATTATTAATGAAGAATTACCCCTTTCTCAGTGTCTTTATCATTTTCATATTCTATTTTTATTGTTGGTTTCTTTTCAAATTTGAACTTGTTAAGGTCTATCTTCATACAACTTTCTTCCTGTGTTGGTGATTCCTGTTTTAATTTTATATTTTCTGTTCCCTTTTTAATTTCTTTTTTATCACTCAATTCTTTGTCGTCTGATTGTTTCGACTTTCCTCGCGGCATATTAAGGTTTGAATATTTTTTTGGTAGGTCTTTCAAGAAACTAGGTTTGAACCTAGAAAGAAACAATTTAAAGTGTGATAACAAGATGTAGAAAAAATTGTATTTGATGGTTTGACTGAAATAATAAAATTGTACAATATTATGCATTGAGACTACCTTGTAACTTAAATATACCTAATTAAAGACTTCAAAAACAACGTAAACATTAGTATGGTAAACAAACACCAAGCATGCAAAAATATTTTTTAATTTAACAAAGAGCAACAAAGAGTAAGTAACGTTAACGTCAGTCTGCCAGCTGTCAGCCGTAAAAGTATAGACGGACCAAGAATAAAGTATACCAATTTAAACCGCTCCTTGTTACAACCTTGCTCGTTTGTCACTTTATAATATAAAAAAAACCTCCTTTCATATTGGAGAACTGTTTTTGACTGTTTTTTATAAGGTAGCAAGAAACGTTTTTCAGCATAACAAATGATCAGGAACTCAAAAATTACACCGTGAAAACAATGAAATAATACAGTAACTCATTAAACATTTTCAATTTTATAACAAAGATTTTTTTCCTTACTCTATTGCTATTCCCACTACATGAAATTAGTTCAGCGATAAAATGAAGCGGTTTATTTTTCTGGCAAACCTATACAATTATTTTTTTTTCTTTTTAGTCTGTACTCAAACCTGAAATATTGTAGTTTTATCTGTATGTTTTACTCTATGCAGGCAGTTGTCACCGTTGCTAGCTGTCACATTTCTATTGATTGATGAAAATTGAAAATGATTTTTGGTGATTGCTTAAAAATCAGCACAAGATTAAATTAGAATTGGCCCTTAATAAATAGGAATGATTACAGCTTGAGTTCTATACAATCACGTAAAGTTCAATAGTCTTACTTTTGTTACAAAATGACTGAATTACTGCTCGATCCTAATATACGACTCTGGGTGTTTCTCCCTATTGTAATTATCACTTTCCTCGTTGGAATTGTAAGACATTATGTTTCGATTATTCTATCATCTCACAAGAAAATCGAATTATTGCAAGTGCAGGACAGGTAATAGACTTTTTGCTGACTTAACTCTGATAATAAACATTTTGATAACCTTAATTTCTTGTAGCCAAGTGATGATCAGAGCTCGACTGCTGCGTGAGAATGGTAAATATCTTCCGCGGCAGTCGTTCGCGATGCGTCGGCACTGGTTCAACAATGAAGACACTGGATATTTCAAAGTACAGAAAAGAGCTGCTGCTTCCCAGGTATGTCGACTGTATTTATATGTTTTATGGTTTATACGTATAATTCTATTCGCAAAGTGAATAGTCACCATAGGTGAAACTAATTAGCATGATATACTTATAGCCAAATGTTCAAACGCCACTCAAATTTAAGCAATACTTTAAATCTAAGTGGTGTCAAAATTAAACAAGATTTCCGTATAATTTGCAGTTTTAGAGTGGACTTTACATGTAAGACGTTTTTAAATATTTGAGTAGCGTTTGAAAATTCGACCGTAAGTCTTAAGTTGTATCAAACACTTAACTACCCTCTAACGCCACTAAGGGTCTCTGCCTACCCAAATCAGAAGTCAGTGCATTATTAACCTTGCACATCATTGAATTCCTTTAGAGTGGAGACAGTATCACAATGTTTTTCCTGTCTATTCATCAAGTGTAAAGCACCTTATGTTCACAGAACCCTATGACAGACCCCGGCATGATGACTGATATGCTGAAAGGGAATGTCACCAACGTACTGCCCATGATTGTTATTGGAGGCTGGATCAACTGGATGTTCAGCGGTTTTCTTACAAGTTAATATTATATACAATTTTAGCTATATTATATTATAAAGATGAAAACACTCTATTTTTGTATGTATTGAAGTAACTCAAGAACTAGTGGGCCGATTTCAAAAATTCTTTAACTGATAGAAAACTACATAATCCCCACGTAACATTTATGTTATTTTTTTTTCATTTGGTGTCAACGAATTCTCAAACATGAGCAAGTACTATAAACTAGTAGTTGCCCATTTCAAGAGAATCAATAATACTTAATAACAATGTTTATTATTTTCAAATAAAAATAGGGTTTCTCTTGTATTAATCTATTGCCTCTTCCAGCCAAGGTACCGTTCCCCCTAACTCTGAGATTCAAGCCGATGCTCCAGCGTGGAGTGGAGTTGGCATATCTAGATGCATCCTGGGTGTCCTCTGCTTCCTGGTACTTCCTCAATGTGTTTGGTTTACGCACCATTTACACACTTGTATTGGGAGAGAACAATGGTAAGTACGGCTCGGGAAACATGTATTGGGGAAGGAACTGAGAAAATTATCTCTTTTTCTTTCGGAAAAGTGGATTGGCGGGGGAGGGGACGCATAGGAACAGGTATTATCTTCTTGCTGTGCGTCTCCTCCGTAGATTAAGGGTAGGAAACGCATCTGCAATTGCAGGTATCTATGGTTAGGGGTCACTTTGGATTTATAGCAAATCCTGGTGGCCACTTGCTTGTTTACCACTTTGTATTATAAAAAGAAAAAAAACACTTGTCAAAGGTACAAGGTGATTTTTAGCGTATTTTTACGTTTATTTTGTGATCGTAGTGACGAATGAGTTCACAAGCAAAAAGACAGTCCAAGGCTCCCTTAGAGAGGCTATACGTAAAATGTATTATGAGAGATTTTTGGCAGAATCTGATCCAGCAAGAAATTTGTCTAAATTGAACAAAATTTATAAAAGAACAGTTGGGATGTCTGGTAAGTTGTAGTTATTTCTATTTATGTGTTCTAACAAGTAAAGGTTGTATTGAAAATACAACAAGTATTTTTTTATTCAAATCTACAAAGATAAAATTTGTCATGTAGCATGTCTAACGACCAAATATTGAAACGCCACTCAAATTTAAGCGTCGCTTAAAATCTAAGTGTTGTCAAAACGAGATTGCCGTAGAATTTAGAGTTTAAGCGTGGACTTAACATGTAAGACGCTTAAATATTTGAGTGGAGTTTGAAAATTCGACCATAAGCCATGTTGATACTGTTTTTATGTTGTCCTATGTAATAATGTAGATAAGCTTGCATGTATATAGGTATCGATATACAGTCGAACCTGGATAAGCGATGGACCAAGATATTTATCTCGTTTATAGAGGTTTCTCTCTAATCAGAGTTTCTTGCATTGGAGGTAGCTCGACGGGACCATAGAATGACTCGCTTATTCAAGTTTGACTATAGTTGTAAATACGCCCAGGGGTACTTACTCTACCTAATAAAAGGTATAAATTTGTATTTTTCAGATATATTCGAGTAAGAAATAAAATCGTTTACTTCGCGCTAGGGAACAAGAGCCGAGCGGCCAAGAAAAGAATCGAACAATTGAGGCTGCGAGAGAAAAGCGGCCCAAATAACATTCTATTATTCATTCTTGTGTAATTTCCTTTTGAGTTTATTAAAGTTTTATTTTCATTATTACAGTTTATTTTATTATACTGGGTTACGTGACCCTCTTCGACCATCTTTCTTCCTTTTCACATTTTTATATTTTGATGTCTCGTTTTATTTTCTTAACTATTTTTTTTCAGGACATTTTGTGACAAAAAAAAACATTAGTCCGATCAGGCCAACACCCCACAGTATAGGTTGACTCTGTTTACTAGTACTTTCTAGTTAGATTAATTAGTTATTTGTTTCAGCCGCTGATCAGTCGAAGGTGATGCAAGAGCAGATGTCAGGTGCAGCGATGGCAATGCCTCCGGACCCGAAGGCTGCTTTCAAAGCTGAATGGGAGGCTCTTGAAATAACGGAGCATAGATGGTCACTTGCTAATGTTGAAAGTGACTTGCTCGCTATTGATAGAAGTATTCCCCTGTAAATGTACTAACACTTTTACCCCGGCCTGTGAGTACACTAGTATGTCTGTGGCATTGGATGTGTTATTGGGGATTTTGTAGTAAGAATATGTTTTTAAAATATTTATGTTTAGTGATGGTTAATAAAGTTAATTTAATCTTTATTGTGTTTTACTTTATGAAAAGATAGAAAAAAGAGGTTAAAGGTTTCGGACCCATGATGGGCTCTATTTTCCGCAACTCCACGACTAGCGCGTATTTTGCGTGAATACACAAATCTTTGAATTTCTGCGCCGATATGTGCAGGTTGCATCACGAAAAGATAGTATTAAAAAAGACAAAAAAAACATTCAGCCGAATTGAGAACCACCTTTTTGGAGGTCGGTTAAAAATGAAACAATTTTTGCATTTAAAAAAACATTTATTACAATGCAATTATGTAAACCATATTATATACAAAATGGTGTTACCTGTACAAACGCCAACAAATATAACACACTATGAATATTTTTTTCAAAATAATCTTTTTTTTTTTAATTAACCCTTCTTTGCATGATTTTTTTAAATAAATCAGGTTAAGTAATGCATACAAGAGTTTTGAGTACCATTTTTTTGATTAAATATTATGATGGAAATTTCCATCATCATGCAAAGAAGGGTTAAAATTTCCTTCAATTCAAATTTTCAATAAAAAATATCTCATAGTATGTTATCCTCTAAATGTTATTATTGCTAGTCGAATTTATAAACTTTTCAACATTCTCAAGCTCTATAACCGTGTTCACTGCAGACACAAGTGCACAATAACATAGAAATCCTTCAAATTCTCTGTAAAAAAACATATTTTTTTATACATTTGTCTCTGCAGTGAAAACTCCGTAAAGCGGCAGTGACCACACCATCCTCTGCATCTAGAAAAAAAACAATTTTAACTGTTATATTAACACCCTTTTTCAACATTGTGTGAACACATTTTCATATATCTGTCCACACGGCGGCTTTAAATCGCGACAATTTTTATCGCGCAGCCAAAGACATACATAGAGGAAGCGCTCCATAGTAGTTTGACTGTAATATCCGTGCCAGTATCATGAACATTTTCCCAAGTTTGGGAAATTAGCCTAGTAGTTTTTGAGTTCTATACAAACAAAACTACAGTTTCTCTCTTTATAATATTAGTATAGATATAGCCTTGGATCCAGCGTCAACCAAACCATCATTAAAATATAACCTGCCAAAAATATAACATTACCTGTTACTTCTTGATGAGCTGGACTACATCCTCGTCCTGCACGAGGTGCGCGACGCCGACGCGCTGCGGCGAGTACTTGGTGCTGGTGCCCCACACCAGCGCGTACTTCAGCTGCGCCGCCAGCGACCGGTGGATGGAGTGGCACACGTGCTCGATACTCACACCCTGCCGTTTTACTTACTTTTATGTTTATTGCTACATTTAAAGTGGTTAAGTCACTAAGGGAGACCCTTAGTGCAATTTTTTCATACTAAATTAATGATAACTTTCTTTAGAGGACTTTCGGACGAGATTTATTGGCTTTAAAGCCTTGTTCGCACCAGGACAGTACTTTAGTCGAATAGCAAGTAATTTAGTAAGTCAATGTGTCGTTACATTTTAGTACAGTAGATTAGTAAATCTTTTGTTCGGATACTTGTTTCTTGCTACTCAACTAAAATACTATCCTGTACTGAGAAAAAAATATTTTAATCCTAGGAGCATCGGCTTTTATTTATTAGGAATTTGTCCAAAGCATATTTTTATAGAGCTATATTATATTATTTAAAAAGTTGTTTACCTTTCTAAGAATAAGTCCGTCATCGAAGTCCGGCGGCTGGCCGGGCTTCTTGGTGTAGACGCGGATGAGGGAGAGGTACTCCCACAGGATCTCCAGCAGGTAGTCCAGGTTCAGCTTCATGTTGCAGCTGCATTATGAAAATTAATTTAAAATTAAATAACATTTTATTTAGCCGTATAAAGTACTGAGTTTTCCTCACGACTTCGGTTGAGTTAAATTAAAAAATATAGCCTTTATCACTCTATAAGTCTTAATTTAACTATGTAAATGGTGAAAGTTTAAAATCGGCGAAGTAGTTTTGGAGTTACTTTAGTACATACATAAAAAATACAAATCTTTTCTGTTTATAGATCTACAATTACCTGAATTAAAATGACTGCAAGCAATTTATCACAATAATATTGAACTTCTATTAAATTATGTCATTTGTAACCTAATTAATTTAACACATTAAAATTACTTAAGACAATTTGAATTCTTATATTAAAAAAGTAATAACCTGACAACAACGGAGTGCGGCTCGCGCGCTATCCTGTCCACCTCCTGTATGGAGATCTGGTCTATCTTGTTGTACACATAGATGCAGGGCAGGTACACGCGGTTGGCGAGGATCACGTCGATCAGGTCATCCGCGGTGCAGTCCTCACGGAATAGCACCTATACATTTACTATATCCTAAAGCCTAGTTCATACCAGGATAGTATTTTAGTCAAGTAGCAAGTATCCGAACAAAGAATTTACTAATCTGTTCTCCTAAAATGTTGCAGTTCAGACACATTTACTTACTAAATTACTTCCAACTCAACTAAAATATTATCCTGGTGCGTACAAGGCATAAATAGTCGATACACTCGTAGGCAGAAATGTTAACTATTGGAAAAAACGATTGTAGCCCTTATTTAAAAATGCCCCATAGACTTTTTTTATATTAATTTCACACTAACCCTACGACTTCATTAGTCCGATGTCAAGCAAAGAACGGCCATAAGCCGAAGCACTACGTTTTTATCGCGAACTCGGTCTAATGAAGCCATAATGTAAGAAAGTTCTTTAGTGGCCAATAACATGATATCACCATAATGTCCAATAATATTGAATTCATTTAAATATGGTTAAGACAACTTTAAATCCTTTACAAATTTTGACGTCTGTTAAATTGTAAGCGGCGTTTACTTTAAAATTAATTCTAGAATAATCACTTGGCCTTTTTTTTATTAAATAAATGTATAAACAATTCCTTACCTCAGCATTAAATATTTTATATTCATGAAGTATCATCTGCACCATTTTCTCATCAACCTTTGTGAGTTGACAAGTTGAGTTGAATGACAATCCACCGCCTTTTTTAGTCTATATCAAAAACAGTAATAATTACACTTTTTTTTGCATAAAACTTCCATTTATATACTAAAAAAGAATTTTACGAGCACTATTGCTTTCTACAGAAAGGGTACAAGCGACAATTTCTTAAGCCAGCTACAGGCATGCAGTTTTTAGAAGTGCAGTTAAAAGTGACACACACATCAACTTGAACCGCACAGTCAAACTACAGTAAACACTGAGCATCTGTAGCTGGCTTTATAAAACCCAGTAATATTGAAATCAAGTATAAGCAAGGCAATAATATACAGTCGACCGCGACATTTCTATCGCTTATAGAGGTTTCTTGCTTATTTAGGTCTCTCTTATCTAATTTTGATTGTGACTTGGTACCTTAAAGTATATATTAGGTTTATTCTTATTGAGCCTGATGCCGACGCTCTCGAGCTCCCTCTCGAGGAGCTGGCGGTGCACGTACGGCTTGGTGGCGTCCAGCATCATCAGCACCAGGTCCGCCGTGCGCGCCACCGCTATCACCTGAGCAACATCTCAATATTCTTAAACCAATTAATGTAGAAAAGCGAAAATCCAAGGCAACGCGATATTTTTCTCGTTTATAAAGGCTTGTCTATAATCAAGGTTTCTCCCTCATAGAGTTTTCTAGCTTATCGAGGTTTGTGTTTAATCTAAATCGTTATTAATAAGCCTATATATATTCCTATATAAAGATGTCCTTAATTAAACTTATAAACATACAATTTTTTGTCAAAATCAAAACAAATTTTATAATGTTGTTACACAAAAATTATTTATCATTCAAACTTGTGACTTCCAAAATAATTCTAATAATACACTATCTTTATCAAGAAAATTAAACAAAATAATACCCATTGAAGGAATTTCATATAAACTTTTTTCCACAATTTATGGTTTCAACCAAGAGTTACGAATCCATAGTTACCTGTCTCCCTCTACCCTTGCCTTGTGCAGCACCTTCAATGATCCCAGGCAAGTCCAGCAGCTGTATGTTGGCACCCCTGTACTCAATGACACCGGGGATACATGTCAATGTTGTAAACTCATAGCTCGCTGCCTCCGAGTGTGTGTGCGTTAATGTTGATAGTAGAGTTGACTGGAATTACAACATTTGTTGCTAATAATAGTTTATATATCATCTATACTTAATATTACAAAGAGAGAAACTTTGTATTTTTGTTTGTATTGAAATAACTCAAGAACTACTGGGCCGATTTCAAAAAAACTTTCACCATTAGAAAGCTACATTATCCTTGAGTAATATAGGCTATATTATTTAATTCCACGCGGACGAAGTCGCGCACAACAGCTAGTTTTATAATAAAGTGATGTTGAATACAGTTCAAATACAGTCTAATTGGATAAGCGAGAGTCCAAGGGACCACAATATTAATCTCACTTATAGAGGTTTCTATGTAATCTGAGTTTTTCGCATATGGAGGTAACTCGACGGGACTGTAGAATGACTCTTCTTCTGGAGGTTTCTCGCTTATCCAGGGCTGACTATATGTCACTTTTTTAATTACAGTTTGTGTCAAGATATAATATAAGTTGGCAAATAATTGGCTATAAATAATACTTAATTCTGTTAAATTAAAATTATCACTTTTAAAAATGTGTTTCGTCACTTACTTTACCCACAGATGGGAACCCAATAAGAGCTACTCGGGCATCACCTGACTTTAATACATCAAAACCTTCTCCCTTGTCCCCACCTTTCTTGGAAGGCTCTAGAAGCTGCGAACGATACTTTGCAAGCTTCGCTTTCAACAATCCTAAGTGGTATTCAGTCGCTGAAATTGTACAAAAAGCCAATTAATTTGTTTAGGTCTTATAATAAACTACTGATGCAATAACTATCTCTGTACAATATTAATCTATATACATTTTTGCATAAATAATCCAAGCATTCACTATCAAAATTAACCATGATGATGTACACTTGGACGAGTTTATTCTTTAAAGTATTAATTATCTGCTAATTGACGTAAATAAAATATGTTCACTGCAGAAAATAATACCTTTATTCTTTTGTGTCCGTGCAATTTCTTTTTCAATTTCTGATATCTTTTCTAAAATGCCCATTCTTCAAGTTTTTGTTACCCCTTTTAAAACTAGCAAACAATAATCCTACGACGATAATATATACTAACTATTCTACAATTTAAATATCATCTCAACTAGAAGTTGTAAATTTTAAATTATGATTAATAAATAAATAGATTTTCAAATTATCGAAGCTTGAAATTGAAAAGTAAGGTTATTTACTAGTGATGTCAACATCAAATCAACATGTCAGACGAAACGTCAGATGAACAGGACACGAATCACGGACACAGTAAGGACACCGTTCCGTTACGAGATCTACCGTAGCTAAATAAATAGTTTTATTTATTGATATAGAAACCGCGGCTATCTGGATTATAAAAAAGACAATATTATTGAGTGGTAAGAGGCTTCAAGGGATAATCATATGCCTAACAATGATTATTTATATTATTGTCATATTATCATTTCATGAAGGTAATTACTTAAAGACTGATATGAAACTTTTAAAAGAAGTTAAGCTTAAAGTACTTAATCCATATGAAAAATGAATGCAATTATCTACTTTTACATTAGAAAATAGTTAAAACGGCAACAGTAGTAAATGCATTTTGCATCAGCAATAGTACAAATTATCATCTACCTATAGGGCCGTACTACACGTTCATGGGTTGAATATCAATGCTCTCTATGAGACGTACATCATGTATTATTTGTTAGAATTCTTGCTTAAAACAAAAAAATAGCATTCTTACTATCTCTTGTTCAATTTTAGCTTTGTGCCAACATCATAGAAGCCATCAACGAAAGACCATTGAGGAAATGAGTTTAGAATATGAAGATGAGAAGAATTCAATGATTGCTATTTCCGAGAGCGGTATTTATACAAACCAATATTAGTTTAGTATTTATCAAAAACTGAATTAGCTCAATATATTAAAAGAATTTCAAATCTCTGTAGATATAAATACGTATGAAGATTTTTACGAAGAAATGGACAATCGTTTAAGAATAGAGCACTCAATGAATATGATATTTTTCGGACCTCCGAGCTCCTTCCTAAGACTTGACCCAGAAACTATTTTACATATATTGATACACACGAAGAAACACTTAGTACCAATTACTAGAGCCCTGCTCGCTTGGGATATCATAACAGGTGAATACTGCCTCGTCAATCTCGAAACTTATCATTATGAAAACTCAGAGATATTTTTGTGGATTAGACTAAATCATAAACTTTATTGTAATTTCAGATGGAAAAACTGCAGCATTTTTGCAGGGTCGGGAATTTCTCGCTTTCGGAAGTTTGTTAAATGTTGTGCCAGAAGAAGATTTGTACTACGTTAATTTAGGAGATTATTCAGTTTATAAATATTTCACGAACTATTACGTTAACTTAGATGACCGAAAGGTCTCAGTTTTAAAATTCTAACACTCCAGTAGTTTCACTTTCAGCAAAATGTCTATTTTTATTGTCCCTGGTTGCAAACGTTTCATTGAGATTTTGTGTAGGCTTAGTCTTTATACTTAGATGTTCTTAGAGGAATAAGGCGTTACTAGATTCGTATTCATTCCCACTTTGTAGTGTAATAAAAAAATGTAATCTAATTATCTTTTCGATTCCATTCAAGTATGGTGTATTGGTTGCGGCTTACAGAAGATATTTCGGTAGCGATTGGTACGTAAATGGGACGAGAATAAATGAATTGGGATTTCTGCTATGCGGCTTCCCAGAATATGAGTTTAGAAAAATAACACCGACAGTTTTTAAAATATTAAACCTGGAAGTCTTGGGTAGACTTAAACGGTGCAATGCTAATCAGAAAAAGGTTAATATTTATATTTATCTGAAACTTTGTAATTTTTATTAACTTCATGGTTTAGTATAATTTTGTTTATATATTAGGCTCTATTCGATATCGCAACTCACCCGGACGCATACGGAGAACCTTACAAATGGTCTTCTCATGAAATTAATCGTCTTAATCAATTATTCGTATGTGAGTTAATTTATCCTTTTAAGTATCAGTTTTGCGTTATAAAACAAATACGATCTGCTTAATAACATTTCGTAGCATTTATTTATACATCAACATGTTTAAGGCCGAATGGTAAGCATTATCTCTGCCTACCTCTTTGCGTTACAAGATTGATAGTGTTGTTGCTGTTGTTATTGTTTAAGAAGGTTGTAACTTTTTTGTGTGGTGGACTGATTTTAAAGAGTATTTTTTCTTTAGGTATTCCAAAAGAACAAATAAGCGTACTGGAGCTGGAAGCGATACCAGCAATAAGTCCAAAAGTAATGACCCTTTTGGACCAGAAGAAGTTGGAATATTTTACCAAACCGCAAATATTGAGGATGAATCCTAAAGCAAGACGTGTTTATATATTACGGATGCAGTTAAGAACTAGTTTAGATATGAGTCAAATCGCGAGGCAAAGGGCAAAGTGCTTAAAGTCATCACTATTTTGTATCATCGTATTTCAATTTATTTTATTTTCCGAGTGTTCATACCTACTTTATTTCTACAAATATTGATAAATATCAATAATTGTGTCGTTTCATTGATTTTCTTATACAATATTGAAATGTGTGAAAACATACTATTTAGGGTCTTGATAATTTTCAAACTTAGTGCTTGATTTTATTACCACAGATAATATAATAGATAACTACTGTTATTACTGAGTAAATATCGAATAAAAACTTAGATAAAAGATGGTTTTTGTTTGTTCAAACTAACAGATGGAGCTTAAGTGTACACTTCTGTAAAAGCCTCAAAAAATGGTTTCATCTATAAGTAGTTAAACGAAAAAACATCCATCTTATTTATAATTCGGCAATTATCACGATTTGATGACAGTACTAATTTATTAAACATTTTGAAATAAAGAGGAATAAAATGATTCCTTATGTAAGATAAACTACGTGAACTACTTGACGCTAGATGGACGTATGATCAGCTTACAAAAGTAAACAAAATAGGTCAAAACAAAGCAATTATAAATAAATATAAATGAAATAATAACTCTAAACTATGTTGTTTATTAATTAAAATAATTTAGCAATAGGTTTCTGTACTTACTATTGTAATGGAAGTAAAATTTTAAAAACTGGTACAGATTTGAATAAAATTATTTTGTTTTATAAACAGCTTATAACTTTTTATTCAACAACTTTATTCATCAAAAAAATTAAATACTTAAAAACTAACGTTATTATTGTTTTAAATATTAATAATTTTAAGAATAATGGGAAAATTAAAAGTTAAAGAAAAAACCGTTATGTAAAAAAAAATAGATGCTCGTATGAATGAATTTGAACAGGCTAGTAATAAATCACTTTAAAATAAAGTTTTTTCGCATTTAAGTAATAAAGTTTTAAATTTAATTCAGATAGTCAATGAAAGAAAGCTTTTAATTTAATATTTACTAGACTGCGCAAGCACGGCACTGCAATAATTAAAATCTTCTAAAAGATCTAATTGGAATTATAAATAAATCAATATATTTAGGATTAAGATAGGTTTTATTGACTTCCAATATTTCATGTTCCTAATATCTGTTTTTTTAAATAAATATATGTAAGTGCTTTCTGATGAGAGTAGTATTTCGTTTTTTGTATTTATAAGAACCCTATTCTTTTTTTTTATGTTAAACCGGAAGATGAAGTATATAAAAGAGGATACATTGATAATGAAATAAGAATTTCCAATTTTAAATTTTTGTTGCATTTTATATCCGCTTAATTTTCTTCCTTTTAATTATAAAATGATGGTTATCCGTTGTAAAATGTATAAGTTTCGTATATTACCCTTTTATGTGCAATTTATACATTTGCGCACGTGAAAATATTTATATATTTAAATATTTTAAAATAATGCGTATATAACTTGATTTTTTGTCAAGGTCAAATATCTGGCCGCCATTTTGTTTATTGGATCAATCTGTTTGTTTAGAATTTCATTTCTTTTTTTGACGCTGTGCGGAAGTGTCTTCTACAGTAATATATTTAAATATTATAATTATATAAGTAAAGAATCGTATATTAGACATGTCTCCTATTAGCCAAAATTATTCATCAAGTACCGTTAATCAGTATGAATTATCGTCAAGATTATTGTCGCTAACCGAAAATGACGCTTCTTACACTTTGACGCAGATCAATGGGCAAAGAATTTTTAAAAAAGCTCCTCATGCTTGGCATGGACCTGAACCGTCTAGAAAATGTGAGGTAAGTATCGTTTGTAATGTTAATTCTCTAAAGATGGTCCCACGCAGATATGAATTTGAAATCCCCGCCATTATCTTAGTTATCGAAATAAATGTAATTAAATCGTTGCTTTTCATGACTTCGTTTTATAGGTCTCAAAAATTAATTTGCTTAATTATTAGTGAATAATATGGTTTAAGTTATTCTTTTTTTAAATGTTTTAATTGCACAAATATTTCTGTAGCGGTATTCGCCATTTTGTGCCGAACAATCGATTGAATTAATTTATTACATATTTACAAGTTTTTGTTGTAGTTTTCATGGCTTAAATGTTGACAAGCGGTTATGTGCTAATTAATTCAGATTGATAATTATAATTGTAGTTTATTCACTTATTTCAGTCATTCCTAACCGTTAGGACATATTTGGTCAGGGGATAAGATTCTAGACAGTCTAGGCGTAGGTATTTATAAGATCAGTAACCTGTTAGATTTTTATACAGTATTTTCAGTAATTTTTTTTACTGTGATATGGCGCTATCGGCTTCATAAGTTTGTAATTTCATAAGTAAAATTATTTTCAATCGTCCCTACTTGTAGGGAACACTAATTAAGCGACGACGACTACCAAGGTAGAGAGAGCATTGGATGGGTATTTCATCGATAGAATAAAATAACGTTCGAAAAATTTTTGAAAAATGCATTGACCGCTACGGCAGTTTTTGGTTTTTCAAGGTCAAGCGCAATGGCGCCATTCCCCGCATCCCCTACGTCCCGCCGCTCCTTTTTCGTCCTGTCTGGCGCCGGCTCGGCGCGGCCTCCTATGATACGATGTTGCGAGTCGCAAAATTGTAGCATTTCTTTTTAGTCCACTTTTGATTTGTCTTACCGATTTCAACGGTACTGCACGCGAAATATTATATTATTCGAATTTTGATTTTAAAAATGGAACAGCCCCATATTAATATATTTAGGCCAGACAACAATCGGTAAAATTTAATGCCCAATTTGGGGGTTTATTATCTACGAAATAATTACAACTAAAAGTATAAAATAAAGAGTTTAATAATAGATCCCTGCGACCCTCTCGCGCGCAACTTTATCATCAGTCCATGTTTTGGGAGAGCTAGCGTCATATGCCACGACCTACGACAACCGATACATCGCCGCCATTCAAGGACTTTTCGGCCACATCAGGTCGATTTGCTAGTGCTTCGAGATAGTTTCCTAAAATTGCTTTTATTTTGTACAGGTTTTTATCGGAAGAATTCCTCACGATTGCTTTGAGGATACATTGGTTCCTCTGTTTCGCCGGGCGGGCGATTTATTTGAATTTCGCCTGATGATTAACTTTTCCGGATGGAATAGAGGGTGAATTTTTTTTGAACAATAGTAATAAATTCTAATTTCTTCTTCTAACTTAAGTAAATTTCTTCTCCTTAACTTCGTTATTTATTTTAAAAAAAGTTGTTTGTAAAAGTATTTACACAAAACTGATGCGGCAGGTACGCGTTTGCAATGTACGCAACGGAAGCTGAAGCGAGCAACGCCATTCGCATGTTCAACAACTACATGATCAGACCGGCTTGGCTCCTGGGTAAGTTAAACCAAAAAACTTACACATCCATAGGTACACAGGTACAATGGTTGTAATAAACAGAGAAACAGTTGTAAAATGTTCACGATTTATTGATTAAAAATTGAAATAAGTTTATTTATTGCTAGGTGTTTGCCACTCGGTTAACAATTGCCGCATATACATCTCGCGTATTCCGTCGACGACGCCGTCTCCCGACATCGTGCGGCTGCTGTACGCGCTGACGGACGAGGTGCAGGAGGTGCGCATCCGGCGCTCCATGGCGTCGTGCGCGGCCATTGTGGAGTACCGCTCCCACCGTGGCGCAGCCATCGCTCGCAAGGCGCTCGTGGCCGCGGCCTCGGCGGCCTGGGGCGCCGGCGCGCGCCCCGTCGTCGACTGGTCGCTTCCGCAGTCGCCGCAACTGCTACGGCAGTATCGCGAGGTTGAACCACCTTCCGTCTTATGTAAGGAGCTCCAATATTTGATCAACAGTTTTAATATTTAAATGATTGTTAGGTCGGACGCTGGAGCCCCGAGCGCGGCGTGGAGCTGGTGCGCACGGCGGAGGAGATGGGCTCGCCGCCGCCGCTGGCCGCCGCCTCGTACTCGCTGGAGCCCTGGGTGCAGGTTCGCCGCATGCGCATGATACAGGAGGCGGCGCAGCGCAACACGGCCGCGCACACCGAGTGAGTTGCATGCATTTT
>QDHC01001946.1:97668-111775 GCA_013186455.1 Papilio dardanus tibullus
TTTTGTCTTTCTACGATTTGAAAGTATAGTAGTGTTGACACATGCGTGTTTTGTTTACCCGATCCTACATTCCATTACGACGCGCCTAGTCCAGACATACAAGTATGACGCAATTTGAACAACTGGTAAATTTGTATTGCATTATTCATGCACATTTTTATGAATGATGACCATAAATAATAACTTCGTAACGCTTACGAGTTTTTAATGTCAAATCAATTGTATAAAATACTAGCTGTTGTACGTACGTGTGGAATTAAACCATAAACTATAAAGAGAATATCCATAGTTTCCGTGAAGAGCGCGAAAGTAGCCTCGCCCTCCCGTGCAGCTGTGCCGCAACACGTCTCTCTGTTTACATTACAAGTATGTTACATTTGATACATTGTCACTATGTTTACGACTGCTTACTTGATATATTTGGTAGCTAGATAAAATCGTCAAACTTTTTCAAGATATTCTTCAAACAAAAACAAATATTTATCAAATTATTTAATCTTATAAGCTTAGATTAAGGGCCCTATGATCGTAGTCACCGCTATTTGTAGATAAACTGGGGGCCTATCAAGAATTTTGTGAGAAATTCGTAACTTCATAGGTTGAGTGAGATGGAAGCATATCCATGATAGGCCCGTAATACTCAAGTTCACCGTTTTACCAACATTATAATATTTAATAACAGCTTTCAGTGTTACGGTGGCAGGGTCAAGTCGTAAAGGGCATAAATATTACTCAGTATATTTTTATTAGTTAAAAGCCGATAGAATCCCAAGTTATGGTAAATGATTCATATTAGTGATTTGTAAATATTTAGATATGAAAAAAAAAACTAATATTCTTCTTTATAATGATGAAAATAACTGTTCACCCGCCTACGGTTAAGTCACACAGAGTATAAAATAACTTTTAAACGAAATTACAAATGATACCAGTATATTCTTGGTAACAAAATAACTGGACACAAAGTAATATTTTTTTCAAGCTTTAAATATTATATTTTATTTCATACTAACCGATACATTTCTATTCGAAATCACACATTTACATAATTACATAGAAAACGAGACTAACCACAATCGTTTATTCAACATATTTTTTCATTGCAATTTACACAGAGTAAAACTAAGAGAAAGCCAGATCTGATATGTACGTATTATGATAAAATGAAATATGTTTTGTTAACCTGTAATTTGATTGAGAAATACTCAAAAAAATTAATGCTACGTCATTAAACACAATCAGACCACTTCTTATACTGGTATTTTATGTAGTTATTGTTTTTTAACAATTATCGAGGTTAGTGCATATTGTTTATCTATTTAGAATAAAACATTTTTAATCTATACTAATATTATAAAGAGAGAAACTTTGTATTTTTGTATGTATTAAAATAACTCAAGAATTACTGGGCCGATTTCAAAAATTCTTTCACTATTGGAAAGCTACATTATCTCCGAGTAACATAGGGTATATTATTTAATTCCGCACGGAAGAAGTCGCGCACAACAGCTAGTCTATTATACGCAGTATCGCGTTACAGAACTTGTTACGAAGTAAAACAAAACATCGCCTTGACCGCTCGCGGTGCGCCCAAGGGCTGTGCTAACCTTTGGTACTGTGCTAATATTGTCATGGAATTTTCCATGAAGTTCTCGACCAATCTGATCAAAAGATGAGTTGCTTTAGAGAGTGACCCAAAGTACATGCGGTACAAAGCGATTCGATAACGAACATCAAAAATATACGGAACTGACTTATCGAATGTCATTGTGAATTTCATACATTTTTGTCGATTCCATTAGCGATATCGCCAATCGATACTTTGCGTAGCCCCCCAGTTCCAATGAAAGTATTCTAATTTTAATAAATAAAATTAAAACATTAAACTGACACCACTGTCTTCTAAAGTAATGTTAAGTTTTAATCAAAAAAGGCTTAGGACAGTTCAAATCAAAACTTAAAAAAATAACGATTGATTTTTTATCTCGGAAGATGTCATCATGGTTGTAATTTAACTATGATAAAATAATAATATTCAACCCTAACGATCTTGAAGAAAGACTATCTATAATGAAACAAAATAACGCGTGAGAATAAATACTGGTTATTCTCAAGTATCTTTCCCTAGGAAGTAATCCAATGACCCTGGCACCCGGCTGACCGTCGCGGACGAGTGCGCCCCGCGGCTAGCAAGTGTAACGTGTGAAGAGACCACGGAGGCCTAGCTAGTCAATGAAACAGTTATATACGACATTTGTTCTCTGGGTTTCAATTATTCGAACTATTTTAACTGAAGTTGCATATATAAGAGAAATTAACACGTTCACTACGGCAACTAAAATCATAAGTACCGCGGCAGGCCGACATAAATTGTTAAACGGGACATAAATTGGCAACAGTTTAAGATCCATAAAACATTCTTTAATTCTACGACTTCATTAGACCGATGTCACGCAAAAAACGGCCTTACGCCGAAGCAAAGTCTCTGTATTGTCCGCGAACTCGGTCTAATGAAGCCAGGTTATGAATGAAATTCTCCTATAAGCGATTCATAAAAAAGTTTACAAACAACAAAAAGCATTCGTGCGCTTGTCACACTTACTGCTGTTTGAAGAAATCGGAAATGCGAGCTTTTTTTCTCAGTAAACGTGACGCAAGTGAAAATTTCTCGTAAGGCCCTAAAAAGTGGCCGAACGGGTCAGTTACAAGTGGAACACGCATTGTGAATGGAAACTGCGTATCTGAAAGCTGTCACTGCTGCTTTCGTTTGACATTTCGCCGGCAATGGCCGACGCGGGTGACATTTCGCGCCACTTTTTACCGCCGAAACGGAAGATGAGAATTGCCGAATTATTTATGGTTTTCCACTTTTTAAGCAGTCTTTATTTCAAAGATAAAAATGCTTTTAGCATATCTGTACAGTTTATTACGCTTAAATATACGTTTAAAAGTGTTCATATGTATTGCGGTTAGGGCTTATTTCCATTCTGAATTCGACGAAAGGCACACACCGCGATAACTAAGCTGAAATAAGTATCGAATTCTTCTTACTTAAGCCACAACAATGAACGTCTTATATCGGAACTTTAAAATAACAAAAAAGGTTTTACTTTCCACGATATTCTATTTATATAGGGATGTGTACAGCATGCTAATGGTGGCCCACAAGACAAGTCGCATGCCTTCACGTGTGCAATGTAAATTTTGTTTTACTTTCAAGACCTTCGATACTACTCGAACGTCCGCTCAACTCACACCTACATTTTACATATCTACTTACTGTAGATTATATTAACATGAAAACTATGACAATAATTACTACGACTCTATATTCCTCTTATCCTATTCTATCCTACTGTATGTATGTTTGGTCCTTTGTAACCTACAGCCTATTCGGTTAGTGTTATTGGCAGTACCAGGAGGGTGTAATTAAGTAGAGCATATTAGGGAAATGACCTTTAAGGCGAGCGCCAATCGCAAAGAGTTGAGCGGGAGCTGGACGGCAGCATTTTCAACTTTCATACTTGTGTCTCCAACAAAGAGAAATGTGATGTGTAAAAAGGGCCGAAATGTTCTAGAGAGCCGAGCTGTGACAAATGAGACAGCTGCGTTATGCGGTTGGGCTCGCTTAGCTCAGCTCTATCTTGGTGGGAACTCAAGCACATTTGATGCCACTCAGCTCACCATATCCAGCTCATAACTCTTCTGTCGTGGGCGCTCGGCTTTAGAATAGAACAGAACATTATAAGAGCATAAATCTCTCTTTATCCATTAAATATCTTTTTATAAATCATTAATCATAAAATACTTAGCTGTTATTTATTAATACGAATGGAATTGTATTTTATTTGAGTAAACAGTATTAAATATCCATTAGACTTCTTGTATTATTTTTTACTTAAGAAACGAGTAAAAAGAAAAGACCTGTTTATGCTTTCCAAGGCCAAAGCAATTCGAAGAAATAATACTGGACAGTATAACACCAAATAAAATTTACTAAAATTATGCTAAATATACGTGTTATTATATAATTTCATATGTTATAAATAATAACCTTTTCGCTGTTTGATTTTAAAATTTAACAATGTGTATTTTTTGCATTTGCATCCAACAAAATACCTACAACTGTTTTTGCGTACATCTTTAATACCAAAAAACTAAGGAAATAACGATTTTTTGTCGTTTGTGCTTCGAAGAGTTTTTGCAATCGGTGATGCTTATGCAAATTTCATTTGAATTTAGATTTAAATACTATTTTATTTGTACAACATAATACTAACGAGACAGAACTCTAGGTGAGAAGTTTAATTACAATCATAATTTTAGATTATTTAAAGCGGCCGTGAGATTTAGCTGCTTAATTTTAGTTTTATCATAATTTTCTAATTACCATTTAATACTTCTCATAAATCGATAAATACTGTCGTTCGTTACTGAGCTATTCCTCTTGTGTCAATTAGCAATAATTATTGCTCGTATTTCTAATTATTTTGACTAACTTTTGGCATTATATCAAAGTACAGTCATGCTCAAATGAGATCGAATTGATTTCGCATAGTTTTAAAGATCATGTTTGTTGCTAGGCGACCGAATAACTTAACGTAACTCTTTAAAAATGTCGTGTCAGTCTGTGACAGGCACTGAACGACATGGGTGCATTACTGTGCCTTGTGATTACACAATTTCAACCCATACTAGTCTATTATTCCAGACTATGATGTTTACAGTGCAATTAAAATTTGCACTTATTTCTTAACAATAAAGTTCATTTTCCATTTCAAAGTAAATAATTACTATAAAAAATTTAATTTATCGATTTTCTATTGTTTGTAAACGAAATTCGTTCTGAAAACTTATACAATAAATACCCTTTTATATAATTATGCATTGAAAATAAGTTAATTGCATGGTAATTAAAAATATAATCAATTACTGACATATCTGATATTTTTAAGAACACATTTGTCTAAGTGGCAACCACATTGTTAGCCAAATAGGTACTAGTTTTAGATAATAGTTACGCAATGTACTTGAAAGAATGTCTTTCGAGCTGTTTGAAGGTTAAAAAGAATAATCTGGTCTTAACCTCGTTAGTTAACCTTCAAAATTCTTATGACGTTGCATCTTTTTTAATATTAATGCGCCGTTAATGGAACTCTTCTTTAAGGTATTGCATAAAAAAGATTTGGGTACTATAAGTATTTCAACCTTGTAAAATTACTCGTATTTTTTTACACTCAAATTATGGAGCTTTTATGATTTTTTCAAACTATGAGATATATTTTTTGATCAAGTGAAATGTTAAATGCGTTTATTACGCACGCAGGCGACAAATGATATTTGTACGATTTACTTCGCAACCGATAGTTATTGCGTGAAATGTGACGCAATCAATAACCGATTAATAAACTGTGAATTGCTTAAGTCGCTAATATTAAGTGTCCACCGACTTAATTATTGCTATTACAAACTTATTTAACGCATGATAAGGTTTGCGTGATGAAAATGACAACAGTCAAAGGGGACCGAAACAGAAAATAACCGAATATCGATGTTATGAATATACCATGGCTTTCCTTTCTATACTAATATTATAGACAAAGAGATATTATACATAGAGGTAGCACTCCATACTAATTTGACGTTAAAAAGCGTGCCAAGAAAGAAATTATTAAAAAAAAAAAACTTGCCAGTATCATGAAAAAAAATTCCAAGTTTGGGAAATTGTGTGATTTTTTTACATTTTTAAAATAAACAGTAGAATAAACTAAAACATTCGCTAAAACGTTAATTATCGATTTTCATTATTATTATTTTATTTAAAACAATTTAAATCCAAACAATTTTTAACAAAGACCATTTTTGTTTTATGGGTGTTATAAATTTTTAATTAGCGTTTTAAAAATTTTTCTATTAATTATTATATTAAACTTTAGTAAATACTATGAAATACAATTTAAATTTGAGAAAAGAGGTTACACTCGGTCGACTTTTTATGTCGGCAAATGTAATTTAGAGGTTAACACTTAGGGAGATTTCCCTACATTGGACCTCCGGAGGTCAAAGAAAATGCCTCACTTTTAGGTATCGAGTGTTCCATCTACAGTATAATATATCTTTGATTATAGATATATAAATAGGGAAACTTTGTATTTTTGTATGTATTGAAATAACTCAAGAACTACTGGATCGATTTCAAAAATTCTTTCACCATTATGGAGCTACATTATTCCCGAATTATATAACATAGGGTATATTATTTAATTCCCCGCTGACGAAATCGCGTCCAATAGTTAGTATTTTATAAAACCACTAGCTGTTCGTCTGCGCAGAGCAAAAAAACATAGGTAGTAGGTAGCCTATGCGTTCTTCCAGACAATGTTTCTGTGCAAAATTTCATCTAGATCCATTAAGCCGTTTCGGAGATACCTTCAAACAAACATCAATCCATCCATCCATCTTTACTCTCGCATTTATAATAGTAAAATTTAGCAGCTAGGCTAACAGCAGCGAGATAAAGTCATTGCATTTTAGTTGCGTCTTTGTTCCCTTTCGTGTTTGTTACAGGTTTAAGTTTCGACCAGCTGCAATACAAGGCCACGGAACGTTGGCTGAGTTTATTTCCACTTTGATTTTATATTCTGACCGCTAAAACAACGCGTGTAGAAAGTCAAAACAATGAACTATCAAAGGCCATGCAGTAGAAAATATAAGATAATTGTGGTTCAAATTTCTTTATATATACATGTGCTTTAAAAATGCGCTTAATAACATTTAGATCAGCTTTAAATGTGCATTTTAAAAGATCAAAGAAGATTTGATTTTAATACAAAAATAGAAATTTTTAGTAACTTCATAACCTAAAATCTATTAAAAAACTCTGCCAAAATTGAACTTAACAGAAAAGCAAAAGAATGTCGAAAACTGTGTCAAATAATTGTCAATTAAATTCAGCAAAATAAAAAATGTATGAAGCCTGTAAAAAAATTATCAATCCTGAACAGTGTTGACAAAGTAATCAATTTTAGTCTATTGTACAGCTTAGAATAGTTTTTTGTGTTTCAATTCAGTTTCTCTTATTACAATAATTGTTTATTCTCTTACTTAACAAAGTTTGCATTTATTTTCGCAAATATAACCAAGAGAAAATAATTATCGAAACGACAAAAAATTACCCTGTTGTTTCAGAATTGGAAACGAAGCGTGTCGAGATTTCTTAGTATATTTAGAGCTAGAGAAAAATGATATCTATTATGATTACTTAGGAAATCATTAAGTTCGATTAATTAAAATAGTTATTATTGAGAACGAGTCTTTGATTTGCATTAGTGATAAATGTTTTATAATGACTTATTAGTTAATATTTCTTACTTTAATCGATATATGACGTCAGACCTACAACTAAGTATGTCCTCTTAATTTAAGTGTTGTTTATTTAGAATAAGTACAGTCTTAAAAAAAATACATTTGCTAGTGTGTGTCTGAAGTTATCCCTTTGCTATTCGTTTTAATTCATTGTATTTGAGTACATTTTATATAACAACTACCAGGGTATCATATGTTTAAGAATGCATGTCGTGCATGCGACCAATTCAGGAGCTATTGCCACTGACGACCGGTCAGCGAGTCGCCGGTGAAATCCGTTAGAACCATCGCTGCTTTCTACCAAATTATCCAGCGCTGATCATGCTTGACTTCTATTCATGTAGAACATAACTTATTTGGTATTGTACTAGTTAGAAGACATCCGATTGACTCTGTCTATCTGTGAAGGTACAGTAACTTAATTAAATTCTATTATAATAGTAAGAATTCTCAATTTAATAGTTCTACATTCCTTTGTAATGTGATGATATTTAGTAATTATAAATACTAATAAATAGTCTTATTTTTCCTTCAAATAATTGATAATTAATAATTTGAAAAATTCCAACCCTACTTTGTTTTTTCGTAGTTAAGATTCCTATTCTGATTACCCATTCTAGTGTTTAAATTTAAACACATTTATAAATATGTTTCGTATATAAACGGTAATATTTTCTCTTCATAAATAGACTTTATCCCCCTTATTTAAAAAAAAGTATAAAGTACGGCGATAAACGAGGACTAATAAGTCGTCGATTATACTGGAGGACTCTCGGAACTAAATAAGATAGAGCAGGGGTCTCATTGGACCAAATTATGTATCATAAGACGTACCAGGAACAAGGATGTTTTGTATTTTGTAATAAATTTTATGAATGTACCAGTACCAAACGTAGGAATTACAGCAGTATTAACGCTGATTCTCGTTTCGGTATAAAGCTCCTATACATTAAAAGATGTTTCAATATCATCCGCAGCTTAGTAACGGAGGTTGTGTCGTGAACTTTACATCCTATTCGACAAGATGACGCACGCTACGATATATAAAGTTAATGTATTCGCAATTTATAGCTATTATTGAATACCAGTAAAATCTCTAGTTTCGTAGACAGTCACTAACAAAATCTATAGGTATTTTTATCTTGAAATTATGCATTCAAGGGAGGCGAGCAGTAAATTTCAAAATACATTCCTAAACATCTGCACCTTCAATTTGATACCCATACATGACGACATATTCAGAGGAGGAGGATTAGACCGGCCCTCACACCAGCACCGGCTTATCGTGTAGCCTAGGACTTCTAAAGTCTACAACCTCGTACTATAAAAATAGCGTCTATAATATAATGTTATTGCAAAAAACAGACAAAACAATATTAACAATTGATTATGATTTGTATTTACTAGATCATGACTCAATATTATGATTACATACGGGTATAATACGCGTGAATTTTTTGTCTGTCTTTAGATTTGCAATGTATGAAGGCATGTAAGTAATTCTTATGACCTCATTCTTGTCAGGGTTACGTCGTGAGAGCTTTTGTTAACTTATTTCAGTCTACACAGTATATCTATTATTAAGTAAAGTTTATTAAGCTGATTTCTTCTTTGATAAGTCCAAAGGTAAGATATACAGTCGACCCTGGGTAAGCGAGACTTTTTGTTTTTTATACGAAAAGGGGGCAAACGAGCAGCGGGAACACCGAGGTGATCATCGACGCCCATGGACATCGGCAATACCAGAGGAACCACAGATGCGTTGCCGGCCTTTGAAGAGGTGATAAGCTCGCTTCTTGAAGGTTCCTAAGTCGCAGCGGTTTGGAAATACCACCGAGGACCGAGCATTCCACAGTGCAGCTGTGCGAGGCAGGAAGTTGCGCGAAAACCGCACTGTAGAGGATTGCTTCAAGGGACCAGGGATTTACTTGCTTATGGATGTAGCTTTTCGGGACCAGAAAATGACTCTTACCCAGATTTGACTGTAAATGTTTTATCTTTTACCTCTACCCATGCCTATTCTATTCCAATCGGACGAAAAAGGTCCAATATAAGATATATTTTTTTATCTTTATTCCTAGTACGAAACAGCTATCCAATATAGTTCGTTTAATTGCACGGAACTTTTTATAGCTCTAACTGAATGTAGCGACGTGACTCGGTGTCACGTTACATCACTAGTAAACTAAACTTTTATAGATTAAATTAAATGTTTTTATGTGATGGCACAGATAATATAATACTAAACTATAAAATACGAGGTGATGGTAAGAAATAAACATATTCAATTAATTTACGGTTTGTAGGACATCATAATGATTGCCCTTGAAGTACAAAATAAATCTTTAAACTTACGTTAAATGAGCCCATAAGAGAACTCCTTGCAAAATCTGAGTGCGACATTTTTAATCTTGTAAGTGCAGATAGGTGGTCAACGAACTTTTCGCATCGTCTGGAATTCGATTTTTAAAAAAGTCCTCCTTTTCTTTTTCTCGACATTTTAGTCAAAGATATTTTATAGTAAAACTTGTCTTTTAGTGATTTAAAAATCTAAATATGTTTATTTATAGACGAGTTAGATACTACGGCGATAACTTTCAAAATTAATTATTTAATAAAAAAGAACGTCACGATTTTTTACGTTTCTACGAAGGATGAGTAAAGCGTAGATTTTTTAAAAACCTGTTGTATTTTTAATTTTCGTACAAGCTGTCGACCGCGACTACGTCCGCGGAGATTAAAAACTTGTTGACTGTGTTGCACAGCTGTGCAAAAACAATACCAATCCATCCAAATTTACATATTTATATCATTAGTAAGTTAGATTTGGTTGAAATAGATTCGTTATAATATAACATTAAGTCATAGAATAGCAAGTTTTTATTCAACGTGTTTGGGCGCAACGCAACGGTAGTTCTGAAAATGGCAATCGAATAAATTGTTTCGAGTTCCTTTTTGCTTACTGCTAGCTCGACTAGGTGCTCGATAAATAAAATCGTATTCTTATCCCGTTTAATGTCACTGTTTCTATGTTATACGAGAATAATTAAAATAAATTTATCTTCCAAATTCAGAGTCGTTTTAATGTATACCTAATTTTCGTTTAGTTTAAATATTTCATACTAATTCTTCAATTAAAAAGGAAAGCGCTTAGTAAAGGTTTAGTCTCCTTAGTGACCACTCAATGACTCGTGACATGTATCATTGCTAATCAATTAGAAAAATAATAAATTCAGTTTTTCTTCAATAACTTGACGTAACCTTTTATCAATGTGTTATTATTTATTAATCATTCATATCGTCATTTTTACACTCGCTATTGTATTACGCCGCAGGTCATACAAAAGGCCGTCTCATTCGCAAAGAAAAGGACCGGCAGGAGTAAAAACTTCGACGTCATACGACACGTACGCTTTAACTTACAGGTAAATAAGAGATACACCCGAAGTTCCTTTGTAACTGCGTCAACTTAACTTCATAACACAGATTTATTTCACTTTTGTACACACAAAAACACTTATTTACATTAAACACACATAAATCCGCGTTAAACGCACATATTTTTATCAAAGTTCGTAAAGTTCCGCGGCTACCTCAGCCTAGTTGCGAAGATATGAAATGACTGGCCGACTGTATAGGTGCGCGAACGCAACACCGCATTCCAAAGTAAACGAGTCGCGGAAGCTATTCCCGTCTCGCTCTCACATGCTCTCCTAACCGTTGGTGGGAGTGTGAAGGGAATTAATCGTACTCGCACACAGCATAGGTAGGCCCGTTATTCACACACTCAACAGGTAAAATGTGACGAGTTGTAAAAAAAGAAAATTAACTTGATACGCTAAAAAAACTAGACGCGTAAGCTTCAAAATAAAGTTGTGAATGTAATGCTTACAATACACTATTATCTAACTGTATTATCTTATAAAAAGTTTAAAAGAAACAAAGATAAGATTAGAGATAGCGTCGGAACATAAAAGCATTTTCTTCCTGTTTGTATTCAGCTTCCCATGTTTCCCAAGTTTATCTAAATTATAGAACCATGCTGTGAGTAAAAACATTGTGTTTTTTTCGCGAAATTTAATTAATTTGCAGGAAATGGAGGTATTTTAATGTAGAGCTATTTTAGCATTTTAGGGTGCGCCACACTACCTAATCGCCTATGTAGCAATAGCCATTGTAGGAATTTCGTTTTGTTGGTTTTGGTGTTGAGCTCCTGAACCTGAAAGTCTACGAGTTCCACTGAGCCTCGTAACTTATTCAGCGTCGAATGACACCTCAAGATTATGCTTATTTTAAGTGTACAAAAATCACCGCCTATTATCAACATGACTAGTCGTGTAATCTAAAGCGCCTACTTATTATAAATAGCAAAAAATACGTTTCTATACTTCGTGCTTTAGATCATATAAACACAATGTTAACAAACTACCCACCGTGCTGCAATTTTGAGATCAAGAAGTGATGCGAACAATATTTATCACATTCGATTATAATGAAATCAAAATAAATTATAATTTTATTCATGAAAAAAAAAACGAATAACGTTTCGTTTTGAATTCCAAACTTTGGTGCAATAAAAATTACAAACTTAAAAAAACATTACTAAAATATCCTCTCGCCGAAATAACAAAACTAGATGTCTGTAATAATATGATTGAGTACTGTGTATAAATTAATTAGAAAATTATTCACCTAAAATCCTTTTATTGGTCTTGGCATTCTGACACAATTTTCTTCTGTTTGTAAAACTGTCAAACGACAAGGATCTGTCAGTCATCTGTCAATAAAATCAAAGTTTCGAAACAATATTGCTTGTTTTGTTTATAAGTTTAATCTTTAGAATCTAATAAAAAAAAGCGAATTTAATAAAAGGTAATCACATAAAGTTTAGAATAAAGTGAATTTAAACAAATTAAATGTTCATAAGACGTATTCTGGCGTTGCATTTTAACAAAAAAATTATGTTGACTTGTTATGTATTTCCAGGTTTCTTAGCCCTAAAAATATGCCAAAAGTACGCCGCAGTCGTAAATCACCACCTGAGGGATGGGAATTAATTGAACCTACTCTCGAAGAACTAGAACAAAAAATGCGAGAAGGTACGCTAACCTAACCTATAATTGCAAATTTCAATCTAACAAATCCTAGCCAAGGCTATAGTTTTTCAATGTTGTCGGGCCACAGTAACCATGAAAAGTTATGTATTTATTTTATAATTACAGCTGAAACAGAACCTCACGAGGGTAAAAGGAAGCAGGAATCTCTTTGGCCAATATTCAAAATACATCATCAAAAATCTAGATACATTTACGATTTATTTTATAGGCGAAAAGCTATAAGTAGAGAACTCTATCAGTATTGCTTAGATGAAAAAATAGCTGACGCTAATTTGATTGCTAAATGGAAGAAAACTGGTTACGAAAATCTGTGCTGTTTAAGATGTATACAGACAAGGGATACTAATTTTGCAACAAATTGTATCTGCCGAGTGCCAAAAAGCAAGCTTGAAGAAGGTAGAATAGTGGAATGTGTACATTGTGGATGTCGAGGGTGCTCCGGGTAAACATTAGTATACTATATTTTAAGTGTTTTCATAAGCTACATACATTAAAATATTCTTTTTATATATATTGTTCTTGTCTAAATCCTTAACAATATTTCTGTTCAACTACTTTTTGTTAATCACTTAATTTCATCTCATAATTAACACATTGTTGACTGGCAAATTTACTGAAAAATTATGTCGTCACCAGCAACAAAAAATAACAGTAAAGATGAGTTTATTTATGGCCACTCAACTGGTCAACAATGTTGACATAAATTGCTAAAGTGATATTGTAATGCACATTATTATTATAAGCTCAAACAGTAGGGGTCGGTGGCTCAGGGGTTTAGCTCTTGACTTGTAAACTGCAGGTCCCAAGTTCAAATCCCGCCATCTACCAATGTGTTTTTCGATTTTCATATGTACATATTTACTGACACTCTTAGGTGAAGGAAAACATTGTGATGTAACCTGCACATGTCGGCGAAGAATAAAGATATGTGTATTCACGCAAAATACGCGCTAGTCGTGGAGTTGCGGAAAATGGAGCCCATCATGGGTTTACCTTGACCTACCACCTTTAACTTTTAAAATCAAAGAGTGCTGGCACATAGTTTACCACAATGTGATTCAATCATTAGATTTTTATGAAATGTTAAGAAATAAAATGAACCAAATTCAGCTTAAATATTATTTAATTAAAATAATAAATCTGATAAACAAAATTAAAAATTTATGGCAGATTTAACGAAAACAAAATACAACTTCTCTTTTAGAATTTATTTAAAAACAAAAGTAAACAAACAAAAACAAATTATATCAATATTTGTTGGTAATCAAGACAATATAAAACTATACTATCAGTTACCTAAACAATAAACTCAAAATTTTAAATTCTTAAAATCAAACAAATAGAGAAAACCAAAAAATACTTTTCAAACTTGAACTAATTATTTTGTTACTACACAAAGAAACATTTGTATTAAAGATATATTAATTTTAAAATCACAATAGTAACCATGTTTTGAGCATTCTTTTAATCATAATTCTCATTGTAACAAAATGAGATTCTAATCCTACGGCCTCATTAGATCGTAGTCAAAAAACGGCCTTACGCAGAAGCAAAATCTCCATTTTTTTTTCCACGAATTCGGTCTAATGAAGACGTAGGGTAATTAACACTTATTTACTCCTATT
>QDHC01001946.1:127723-145581 GCA_013186455.1 Papilio dardanus tibullus
AAGTCTCCGTCAATAGAGGAGGAGACTTATAAAATTCTCCAGAACATAAAAATATAAGAATAGAGATACTTTAACGTAAATAAGGTCCCATTTTTTCCAACTTTGCAAACTGATATCTCCCGAACCAACCGCAACCAAAACTCCATAGTCGGTGGATATCTTCACCTGTATACGGTACGTAAACAGAGAAACTTACAAGTGTTATACTATAACGAAGGTCTGGCGATCGGTACAGACGGGGTATTACTATAGTTACTTAGTTGTAAAGGAAAACATCGTGATCCAACCTGCACATATCGGCGAAGAAATTCAAAGATGTGTGAAGTCGACCAACCCGCACTGGCCAGCGTGGTTAACTATGGTTTAGTCACCCCTTAGGTTAGGCTCCGCGCCCCTTTGTGGGTACGTATAGTGAGCTGGTGATGATGGGATGATGATGATGTCATAGTGCCCTACCTTGGTACGAACCCTTTATTACTGGTTAAGTTGTATAGAGGCTAAAATGATACTCGTAGATACGGACTAGGTTTCTACTCTTATACGACTTTCTTGTTGACATACCTGTACTCTAGCCAGCAACTGTTCCTTATCCATCCAGATTATGGAGTTCATATCGCTGGTGTCCAGTACTACAATCGGCCGAGGCTCGTCCTCCGGGCACGTGATCGCTCCAGACACTGATGTGCCGCCACCGAACGGGATGATAACGAAGTGATGACGGGACGCACATTGTACGATTTCTACAACCTGGAAATATGAAATACTAACCTATTAGCCTCGTCTCAAGGATAAGTATTAAAATGGTTAAAGAATTATCGAAAAGTAAAAAAGTTAGATTTATAATATTAAAATATAATATTATGCATTTTATGTAAAAAAATAAGCTTTATTACTATAATATAAATACATTTTCATAATATAATTAGTTATGACCAAAAAAGAAGAAAAAAGAACTGCAATATAAACTATGCAATTTAAAATTAAAAAATAAAAACGAAGTCAAGGAACTTCCTAAAGGTATAACCGATCGCACTTTTTGTTTAGTTTTTGTCAAATTATTTTTATTTATTTGTGGCTTTTTCGCTTTTATTCATATTTGAAACATTTGATAATTTTATAAGTGTAAAAAATTACAAAAAAACGGACTACACTGGGCGCTTGCCACTGACACGCCTGGCGAATTCATTTTCATACGAAAAAAAACTGCCATCGAAAGTTTAAAAAAATCGAATCTCGACATCTCTATGTTACTATAATAAACTTATCTTTTCCTCTATCAACATAATCAGATAATATTAGAACAGTGTCAATAACAGGGCCGTATCCCCTAGTACCGTCAACGCGAAAAGTCGTAACCCTATTTATTTAACACATTCGCTTTAACGTGTTAATTTCGTGTACGTGATGTGATTACGTAACTTAGTATAATGCCGTGAAAAAGTGTTATAATCTATGATCGTCGTCATTTATAACGTCTGCTTCCTATTAAATACTGAAGAGGTCACTGAGAATTACAATAGTTTGTAAATTAAGTCACTTCATGCTTATAATCTAAAGCAAGTCTTGGACCTATTGATCATTCTTTATGCCTTGAACGCACTAGCATAGTATTTTAGTCGAGTAGCCAGTAGTATCCGAACAAAGGATTTACTAATCTACTAAAATGTTGCTGTTCGGACACGTTTAGTTACTAAATTACTACCCTAGTGCGTAGGTTTAGGCTTAAACGAGTCCGAACAGTAGTAAATCCTTTGTTCGGATAAATGCTTGTTACTCGACTAAAATACTATACTGGTGCGAACATGGCTTTAGTGTGAATAAGAATCTATATCAAAGGAGGCAGAAGCCTTCTAGTAAATGCATCTTTTCACGTATATAGACTGGGCCCATACAAAGTGGAGCCAGATGCAAACTTTACTGCGGCTTGCAATTTCATATGAACCGCTTTACAATACAATTTTAGGTACAATCAAGTTTAAAGGGATGTAGAGGTGAGGCACGATATCCTCAACCCGTAGAGGACCCTTCTGGAACCGCTAGCCTTCTTAAAATTTGTACTCACTTGTTCGTGATTCTCCGGCCATATCACCGCATCTGGTATCCTCTTGAAGCTATTACTTCGTAATAGTGTTATGTCTTTGAGGGTCTGTCCGTGTGCTCTTATCAATCTGTCCAGACCGTCCACGCTCACAAGAGCGATACTCTCCAATTCTTCTTTAATATTATCAGGCAGTCTGCTTCTTGTGAAGGATTCTGGTAATGTTGGTATTTTAGGTGGTTTGGTTAAATCTATGTTAAAATTTTCATTGACCCATTCAATGCAGTGTGGTAGAGTCTTACCACCGATTAAGTATCTGTAAATTAAAATTTTAATATTATTCGTTTTTAATAAATAAAATATGTTTATAAAAACTAGAAGTTTTAATATATGATAAATGCATAAGTTACAAAAATGTATTTTATATTTTGAATTCATTTCCGCGCATCTTTTACAAGCGGAAGCAGCCAATTTTTTAAATAGTGATATTTTCCTTGTAACAAGTGGAGTTCGTACTGAGACGCCATATTTTACAAGATAAAATATTTTTATTGTGTTACTCTCAACTAAGTACAATTTGAAATACAGATAACTAATACCTGTATATTACAATCTTCCTTTTTTTTACTTTGAATAAAAATCTTATAATTAATGAATGTAAATCTTACAAAGTAATTGTTACATTAGGATACTTTAGAAATAAAAACATTTTAACTGTATTACTGTTTTTCTTAAAAAAAAAAAATTTGAATGCCAAATCCTATAACTAATGAATGTAAATCTTACAAACTAATTATTACATTAGGATACTTTAGAAATTAAAACATTTTAGCTGTATTACTTTTTTATGTCGTTTTTACCTATATCTTTACCTAATATTAAAGAATATAAGGATACCTAATTAAAAAAAAAAAACATTTTTAATAAAAATCTTGTCTATGGAAAGAGATTTTTAAGTTTTTTTAGCTGAAATTGCCGCTTTTCTAGTGTCTAAGTGTCTATTTTATGTCCGTTATTATTGGTTGAAGAGGTTGCGATTGTGGTGGCCTTGTTGTCTAGATATGGCTGTTTTGCCGAGTCTGCATGAGACGTGCCCGCGCCGCCGCTGTCGTTGATAGATATTGATTAAATGATTTGGCTGTTGCGTCTGCAACACCTGCCCGCGATATCATTAACAAAATAAGAACGCGGTTGCGCCGCCTTGCGTGCTCCATTATAACTAATACCACAGCATTACAAATAAAATTTTAATTTTAACACCGCTATCACCATGTACTGAAACCCCATATTTTGGAAGATAAAATATTTTTATTGTGTTAACCTCAAGTAAGTATAATTTGAAATACAGATAACTAATAATGATATTACAACAGAGTTTATGAAAATAATCCAATATCTATGAGGACCCCTGGATAATAACCTAAGCCTAGGACTTCCTCTGGGTAAGTCCTAGGCTACACGGTAAGCCGGTGCTGGTGTGAGGGCCGGTCTAATCCTCCTCTGAATATGTCGTCATGTATGGGTATTATATTGAAATGTGAAAATAATTAAACAGTTCTTAATCCTAAGACCGACAGTTGTATAAATCGACATATCCTCTACCTATTGTAGACTTGGTCGTAATTGTTCAAACAATTACATCGCCTTACGGTTTCTGTAATTAAACGCTAAAAACGACAAGCGACTGTTAAATTTGAACAAAACGATGGAAAAATATAACATGAATGTAAACTATTTGTTTACGTTGTTAATGAATTTAGCTAATTTATGTATGGTACTTGCGTAATCGCTTGCGGACATGAGCAATGAGCATACATACGGCTAGTGATGGTATTCTCATTAAAAAAAATAAAATCATTTTTAAAATGTCTACATTTCTACTCTCACAGGGTCCCCTCAACCGTTGCAATATTATGATCCCATAAGACAGGTGTGGAAAGGAAGTATTTTCCGGGTCGTCTGATGAATAAGGACTAGAGTTTAAAATCTAATTATCTCCTCCTTATTTTAATAAGATAAGGCTTAGAAAGGGATTTTACATTTTTTTGATTTTAAAACTTGTATCAAGATTTACAATATTAGCAAAATATAAAAGCATTTGCAGTTCCTTCTAGTGTTGTATATGTCGTTGATCACCTTGGTGTACCCGCCGCGCATTTAGCCCCTTTCGTTATAAAATAATAAAAACATGAGATAACTATGTGTCCTTAAAGTCTCAAAGAAATTACAAGAGGGAACGTTTAATCCAAGATCTTTATTTAACAGTGGTAGAGTCCGCTTTAACATCTTCGCGCGAATTGTCCGGCTCGCCCGGTGAAATACCACGACCACACAGACAGGCGTCAAATGGAAGCGATTCCGTGTTTCGTCTGATGAGTGTCGTGCCAGAGGACTAATTTTAGTCCACTTTCCCTTTCTATTCTTTTCTTTTAAGGAAATGATGGGAAAGGGAAGTGGATTTGTTGGGGGAGGGGACGCATATGAAGGGAAATTATCCCCTTACTGTGCGTCTCCTGCCTCGTAGATTAAGGGTAGACAATGCATCTGCAATTGCAGGTGTCTATGGGCAGCGGTCGCTTCGCTATTACAGCGAATCAAGGTGGCCGTTTGCTTGTTTGCCACTTTGTAATATAAAAAAAAATCTAACTACGCACATCACTAAAATGGTAATTGATACGTCTTGAGTTTTCTGGGCGGAGGTTTTACGTGCATGTTGACTTCCAGACGATTATTTGATTTTCCGATTAGCGACATTGTCAGAATTCAACAGAGTAAGGTATGCGCAGAGGACAACGCTAAAACGTCTTGATAATATACGATTTACATTAAAAATTAGTCTTGAAGGTCGTAGGATTTAGATTTCAACGTGCATTCATACTTGAGTTACTATTTTAAGCAATCTATACTAATATTATAAAGAGAGAAACTTTGAATTTTTTTATGTAATGTAATAACTCAAGAACTACTCGGCCGATTTCAAAAATACTTGCTGTGCGTCTCCTCCTCAATAGATTAAAGGTAGGCAACGCATCTGCAATTGCAGATGTCTATGGGCAGCTATTTTGATATTTCAGCGAATCCAGGTGGCCGATTGCTCGTTTGCCACTTTATAACATAAAAAAACTATTAGAAAGCTACACTATTCTCGCTACGTTATAATGAAACGATAAACGCATTGTGGTAAGTTACGGTAAATTTAAAACAGCTAAAAATAAAAATTATAAAAAAATACTGGAATAAATAGTCCGGTTTGAAAATATGTTTGCTGACTCTACATAGGATCTACATTGGGTGCCATTTCCCTTTTCATTCTTCCAAAGTTCAATGGTTACAAAGAAGCATTGTTCCGTTTGCTTTTACTAAAAGGAAACAATCACTTATTATTTAAACCGTAAGCCGCGAATATTATATAAATACTTTAAACGTAGATTGTTGCGTTAAAAAAGACAAACCGAACAGACAAAAAGATATCACTTAGGAGTCGTAGATAATTCCAAGAGTATTTTATTCTTGTTGAACTTAAGTATAGCATCAATGTTGATAGATATTAGAATACGAATTCTTTAATAAATTAATTTTAAGAAGATAAACCAGATTTCAATAATTCAATAATTACAAAGTTGCAAGCATACCTACGGCCCACGGCCCATTGATATCCTGACCCTTTGGTCTGGATAAAAAGCAAAGAGAGTTCGAAGGAACTGCAGTTGCTTTGTAAAATTAGACTACAGTGGAACCTGGAATAGAGTCCAAGGGACCGCGATATTTGTCTTGCTTATAGAGGTATCTTTAATCCGAGTTTCTAGGATATGGAGGTAGCACGTGGGAACCACAGAATGACGCTCGTGTGGGGTTATCGACCTTCAAAATTATACAACCTCTTTACTTGTTTTATATTATAGTTTTTTATATTTTGACAATGTCATTCTCACTGTAAATCTTAACTGAATAAAACCAATACATTTGGTTTTGTATTTTATTTATCATGTCAGCTCGCTTATCCCGGTGCGATGTATTTAACAAAGTTAGAGAATTGCTCGGCTTTTAGGAATTAATATGTGACACGTGAAACACGAGGAACATTATCCATTAGATGCATGACATAATCCCAATTGTAGGGTCAGTGACGCGACACGTCGGCACACATTGTATAACTCAATAAACTCAGAAATTTGCCCCATTTTGCATATACACGATACGTAAGCTTCAATCTTGTTTTACATAATATCTATTTTAAACAATCCTATCGATTGCAAGATTTAAGTATGTTTTTGAGGATAAGCAAACGCGTACTTACGCGACTAACCTTATGTTATTTTCGTTGCACTTTAGTAGCAAAAAAGCAATGACAGTTTGGTATACCAAACTTCATTGCTTTTTTGCTAACTTTTAAATTCTGTAGATGCATACATCTACAGAATTTGACTTCTTAAGTTAACATAAAGTCTATTTTAAGTGGATTTTAGATTCCATTTTCAATTATGATATCAATTTTAAGGTACTAAGTACATGTAAAGATACTTATAATAATAGTAAATTAATGTATCATTACGCGATGATACGGTAAGAGCAGACGCGTGCGCGTGCGCAGCGGAAGCGTCAATTTATCGTGCGAGCTCGCTAACTAGACGCCTTGCGGATTGCACCGGCTGATTGAGCGACTCACCACGCCTTACACTACACATTCTTAAACAACTCATGTTAAAGAGTTAATTAAAGAATATCTACAGACCGAATTAATATAAGATACCACACTATTTTTGCTTATCCGCGCCTTGTTATCATCCTTTTGATTTTAATTTAATTAATTTCAAACCCGTAATAGCAATAGAAAATCTCGAACTATTGTTTGATGCCGGCTACTGACGTCTCAGTTTATTAACTGTGCAGTTAACTTACTAACTTACACACGTTAATTTGAACTGCACACTCTAACTGTACAATTCTCAGTCTTGCCTACACGTCAGTTTTAACTGCGCAGTCGAATTGTAGTTAAACTGAAGCCGGCTTCGGAGGACCTTCGACTATTTTTTGTATTCCTTTCATACTAAATATAAGTTAAATAAATAATTTTCAAATCAACCTCAAGAATCGAATATTATAATTTATGTGTCAGTTTACGTTATGCTATTATGAAAACAACAGTAATTTTTTGCACAACTTATTATCGCACGTGCATATTAAAAGGTTAATTTAAATGTTTTAAATATAATTACAGCTGTTTACTTATTAATTTATTTTTGCTAATATTCACCTGTTGCCCGTAAAGATGGCGCGGCCGTTGTCCAACTTGAACATTGAATCTTTGTAACCCCACCCGTACCATTTCAGTAGCTCCTGTCTGGACAAACAAAAATATAATTATTATATACATAGTCGACTTCAATAGAAAAGAGAAATGATAACAAACTTCACAACATATTATATAATAACCTCTTTCTGTTGGAAGTCGGTTAAAACAAGACCGTCGGTGGCTCAGGGGCTCTTGACTTGTAATCTGCAGGTCGCGAGTTCGAATCCCGCCATGTAACTATAGTTTTTCGACTTTCGAATTTCGTATGTACGTTTACCCGACGCTCTTACGGTGAAGGAAAACATCGTGATGCATGCACATATCGGCGAAGAAATTCAACGATATGTGTGAAGTCACGCACGCAAAATACGCGCTCGTTGTGGACTCGCGGAAAAATGAAGCCCATCATAGTTCGCCTACTATATCTATAGTATAAAACAAAGTGGAGTTTTCTGGCCCTATATGTTTTTTCTTAATTTCGCGGACGGAATTTCGGTCGGAATAAAGGAGTTTGCATATTCATTGTCAAAGATAAAGCATTAGGTTCTCGAACTCTTTAACCCTTAAATGCATTGCCAAATGTGTACATGCCACGTTTCACGTTATTTTATTAAAGTCGTGTGGTGTGTTTTAAAAAAAAAATATGCAAGTTTCCGGGACAAATCTATTTTTTTGACATTTTTGACAAGTAGAGTTATAAGAAGCATCTCTGTAATTTTGTAATCATTCATTTCAGGCCGCAATAAAAAAACATGCATTTAAGGGTTAAGTATCTCAAAGGTTGATAAATAAGTGCATAGTCCCTTTAATTTATTTACATTTCTTATTTCCACTAAGACGTAATATTTTCCATCGATCGTAAACTGCAAAGTGGCGATGCACGTTCAATGCAATACTCAAACAGACGCAGTGGAACGCAAATACATTAGAATTACTATATTTGTAAATTAACTATGTTAGTATTATAGATGTTGCTCGCGACTTTATTCGCACTTAATTAAAAATACAGTCAAACCTGAATAAACGAGAGTCATTCTATGGTCCCGACCTGCTATCTTCATAAGAGATAAACGGATTAGAGAGAAAACTCTATAAGCGATATAAATATCGCAATCCCTTGCACTCTCGTTTATTTTTTATCCAGGTTCGACTGTATAACCTGTAACTCGAGGATGCAGCCTTCTAAAGCCTTGTACGCACCAGGATAGTATTTTAGTCGAGTACCAAGTAGCAAATATCCGAACAAAGGATTTACTAATCTACTCTACTAAAATGTTGCGGACACGTTTAGTTACTAAATTACTATGCTAGTGCGTAGGTTTAGGCTTAAACAAGTCCGAACAGTAGTAAATCCTTTGTTCGGATACTTGCTACTTGCCACTCAACTAAAATACTATCCTGGTGCGTATAAGGCTTTAGGGGTTGAATTTCGTAGAAATCCTTTCTGAATGCTCGCTTACGTAGTAACAGAAACCCCTATGAAACATTTCAAGTATCTAGACCCAGTAGTTTAGGCTGGGCGTTGATAGTTGAGTCAGTTTACTATTTATTATCGTGGTAAAATGTTAACGACCTAATATATTTATTTGGTAAAACTCTGATAGTGAGATAAGATAAAAAATAATTCAACTGATTCACGGACCGTGTTATAAATTGGTAAAACGATAAGACGTTTACAAAATCGATAGAGTTCACCTAAAATTATTATGTGTAGTAAAAACTATGCTGTTGTACTCGACTTCGTCCGCATTGAATTTAAAAATATAGCTTATGTTACTCAGGAGAAACGTAGCTTTCTAATAGTAAATTATCGATTAAGGCCCTGTAGTTTTTGAGTTACTTCAATACTTACAAAAATAGAAAGTTTTTTCGTCTTTATAAGATTAGTCGGTAGAATTACGTAGTGGATAATTTCGCAAAACTTAAGCCCGATAGTAGTTCATAAATTAAAAAAAAATCTCAGAACAACATCCAAATATGTATTTTTATGACCTAGGTTTTCGTTATAACATACACGAAACTATTATGAGGTATATTTTTATGGACAGCGATCACTCCGCTATTGTAGGGAGGTAGAGCAACCCCTCGCTTTATGCCATCCTAGTACAAAGTATTCACATATTTGATTTTTGATTGCATTTTTCGGCTCATTATATCTGGTGACTGTTCAGAGTTACTTCTAGCTAAAGTTAAGGAGAGTCGTTATCTAGACAATTTCCGATATCGTAGGACTAACAGCAACGATATGTCGAATCGGAAATATGTATTTTGATTATTGATATTTCAACGTTTATTGTTAAGTTTCCACTCCAGAAACACCTATTAAAACACTGTAATTTCATTCGTTCTATTTTGACAGAGAGAACTTAGTTGTTTTAAAAACGGGATTAGCTGCTACAATTCATAGTAAAGTTATGTTAAATCAAATCAGAATCCAAAAGGATAAGAGAGTTCTATTGGCACATTTGCACTTATTTATTTTATTATTCTTTACATACAAATGTTGACCTCCTACGTAAGTAATTTAACTATTTAACTCTATCCTGAATTCCGGGTTAACGTCTATTGGATTCCTAAAGAACGTTTTATTCATAACTTAAAAACATCGACATGTTTTCCAAAACAACTAATGTAAAATTTTGGCGCGAAGTGCTTTCGTTCATAAAGATATCTTCGCAATGAAATGCTTTAGTGTATTAGTATTTTTAGATCTTCGCCTAGTTAATTATAACAGGAAAACTGGAGCAAGTCACTTTTCGCGTTCCATAATTACCTACTATTCCAATATTTATAATATAATCACGTGTAATCTTACAGTATGGGAAATTATTTACAAACTTGTAAAAAAATTATAATTCTAAATTATATAAAAGATAACATGTATTATCGTTTAGTAAACAAATAGAAAATAGGGCAAGACTCACCTTTTTCTGGGAATAACACTTTTAACTTTGATTGTCGTTTCGGAATCACGCACACTTTTGCTATTGTTTTTATCAATTAAACTTCTCATAGTATCACTTTTAGTTATAGTATTTGTGTTTTTATTTAATAATTTCCTATCCTCCGGCATATTTTTCGCGTTTGTTTCAGACGAGGCTGACATTTATAAGGGACGACGATTATAGATTTGTGTCGGATAACATTTGGTTCGATTTTTATATTGTTCGCGCAGACTGCCGCGCATGTGGTGACGTACTGTTTCGGCAAAAGGAAATCAGTTTTACCGCCATCTCTGTTTTAAATCGTACACTAGCAGTACTACTTTGTCTTGAACGTTGAAAATAACAGAGTACGTATTTTAAAACAATCCAATAGATGTCATTGTAAATATATTTCTTGCATGTTTCAGATTTCACAGTTTGCAATGTATGGAGATGGATGCTTTAAATTCTATAAATGAAAAAAAAAAACTACAGATTGAAAGGTGAAATTGTAAAGTGATTACAAAAGTTTATTTATTTTATGAATGTTACAAAATTAGTTTTACACAGCTGGCTGATACATCTGCGAGTATGGAAGGGGCATGAGATTGGGGTTCAAATGTACTAAATTCATCTGTGGGTTAATCTGTTGGAGAAGTGGATAAGGTTGCTGTCCAATGTAAGTTGGCTGATAATATTGATTAGGTGCTGGCGGATGGACCAAAATTGGCTGAGAATTATTCTTAAGTACTTCTTCGTTAACTACTAACGGGTTAATTGGATAGTATCCAGGATTTTGTTGGTTGTTTAAAGGATTTGGTATAAAATATGGGAAGTAGGGGTAATGGAAAAATGGAATAGACCATTGCACATTTCCGTTCGGTTGTTGATTTGGATTCGAAGTGGCAGATTCGTTTTCACTTCCGCTTGCGGCATCGTTGTCCTTTTCAACATCTTCACCGGCCGTGTCTTCGTTTGATACTTCATTTTCATTATCCGGTGTGCTTGTAGTGGAAATATCAACTTCATTGTCATCAACACTATCTAATTCCTCCGCTGGAGTAGTTATTTCATTGGAATCTGTTCCATTATTCTTAGCTCTCTCTTCCAGACGTCGTAACGTCTCCAATGATATAAATATACCAGGATCAACTTTTAATTTCGATGCTAATTGCATTTCACGGGCGCATACAACGCCCAGAAATGAAACTATCCCAAGAATTAACTGTAAAATAATCAATAGGTTATTTTGTTGATAAGTTTATGATGTAAAGAAAATACGATTCACAAGAATTTCGTTCTATACAAGTACTACCAAAACGAACTGAAACGATTAAAATAAGTTTAAATAAGAAAAATATAGAAAACTTACCACACATTTAACCGCCATGGTTAAAACTCGAATGTGGTAATGCAAATTAGTATTCCTATTTATAAACCCGACATATTTTAATGGACCTTCATTATTTGATGGCAATTTGGACAGTTGATTCATTATCAAAATAACCAACATTTTAATTACATCATGTTTGTTTAATGAAGACTTTAATGACAAAAATATCAATTGACGCAATAAATTCTTTTATACATGACTAGCTGTTCACAACTTCGTCTGCGTAGAAATTGTAGGCTATGTTAATCAGGGATCAACTAGCTTTCTAATGGTGAAAGAAATTTTAAAATCGGCCCTTTGGTTCTTGAGTTATTTCTATACATACAAAAATATAAAGTTTTCCTCGTTATAATATTAAGTACTATGGCTCGAATTATATTCAGAAAGACAGTATAATACGAGTAAAGCCACAAATAGAAAGCTATGAAAAAGAAATCGAGTATTCCTCACCAATATCTGTTGATTAAAAATAAGGCTAAGTTCATTATTTTTTTTAATATTATAAAGTGGCAAACGAGCAAGCGTCCACCTGGATTCGATGAAATAGCGAAGCGACCGCTGCCCATAGAGATCTGTAATTGCAGCTGCGTTGCCTACCATTAATCTACGGAGGAGGAGACGCACAGCAAGAGGATTATTCCTTTTCCTATACGTCCCATGTCACATGCACGTCCTAAGAGCAACTGAAGTATTTATCGTGGTAGATCGTATCGTACGCAAAATTGCGATTTTAGTTGTAGCGACTACCCAATAAAATCTCATAGATGTTCGTACACAGGTACTTACGCCGGCAATGATTTTGGATTCGCATAGCCTAGTCTACAAAGGCGCTGTTTGTTTTTATTATATTCATAACTTGACTAGATAACTTAATGTAAATAATGGTATTATTTTTGTTTGTTGTTTGTATTACGGTGAAATGGATATTATATTGTTTGTCTTAAGCCTTGTAATAAATAAATATTTTAGTCGAGTAGCAAGTACTTTAGTTACTAAAAAACTCATTTTTTTTCGTTTTGCAGCATTTGTTTAGTTTGTCTTTTACAAAACTTTACCAGCTGGGAAAAACATAGCTCCTTTAAAGTAAACTAAAATTAATGTGCAAATACCTACATTGGCATTGAGTAGCTTATGATAGAGTTAAAACTATTTTCTTTTCTAAAGAAAGAAAATTATCTATTTCCTTATTGTCGGTGGCAGGAATTGACTTTAATTTATTTAGTTACTTACATTATAACATATTTGCCAGCTTCCTACGGATATTTGGCCAGAGTTTAGTGCCAGGGGCATCTGCTTCTATTCTCGATAATTTAAACAAATTAGGAGTAACATAGTCACCCCTAAGGGTAGGCTTCGTACCCCGAGAGTGTGGACGTACAGTGAGATGGTGATGATGAAGTAACATAGAAAATCATAGATTATTATTTGATATTTATTTATTTACACTTATAAATATACAATTTTAATTAAGATTAAACATTTTATTTTTATTTATAATAACCAGGATTTTGTAAATATGGATTCCAAGATTCTTTATCTTGGTATATAAACGGTTGTTGGTAAATTTGTTTAATGTCGTCAGTATTGCCGTAGTGTCCCTTCCTTGGTGGTATATAGTACATTGGTAGGTCTGTCATTTCTCTTAATTCTGTCATTTTATTCATTATTTTGGGTACACTATACTCTATTTCAGTTTCTGGTTCCATTAATTCTTCTTGATCCTGGAACATTGGGTACGGAAAAGGTATTGTCGGATAGGGTTTGTATACATATTTAGGTTTTGTTGGTTTAATTCTATTGTAGTTGGGTTTGAATTTTTGTCCGTGCTTTCCTGCTGGTACCATAATGTAATATTGGTTCTCTTCCTCTTCGACTACTGGTTCAGGAGTTGTTTTTTTATTATTATCTTTGTTTGATTTTGATTTTGTTTCTTTCTCAGTAACATCAGTGTCAGTTGTATCCTCTTTTGAATTCTTTTCATTCTCAGAGTTCTTCTCTTCTTTCGGTAATGGTGATCCTTCGGTTGCTATAAATGTTAACACTGCTAACACAACTATCTGTAAATAAAATTTTACTTTATACATTTGGAAAAAAAATATTAATAAGTACCAGGAAACTATGACTTTGGAGTAGCGAATGTACATCCTTAATAAATGAAAGAGATGTAATTTTTTTCTTACCAGTAATATAAACTTCATGGTGATAGGTCAAAAGACAGCGCAGCAATAAATTACGCGTATAATTTCATGTCAATTTATATGAAAATTTTAATTTCAATTAATGAAATCGTTTCTAGTAATTACAATAGTTACGTAATTTAATGGGTACATTATAATTAATATTAGAAAGATTGCTAAATAAAATAATTAAAGCATGAATCATTACTATTATATTAATTACATTTATTAGAATAGATTTGTTAGACTTTTTTTTAAATAACTATTCAGCAATGCTCTTTAAATTCTACAGGCGTTGAAAGCAATTATTAACTGGTTTTATTAGTTGGTTTTACCAAAAAATAACCTTACGACAAACGGCTCGGACGTGGGTTCAAAACGATGCCTAGAAAAGGAACGCAGAAAAAAATAATTTCGTGTTTTTGCTAGGTTAAAAATACATACAAAAACTATTGTAAATTATACTTATTATGAACTTTATTCGCATTGAGTAAGCTACACCACGATGGTACAGGAGCTTTCTACTCACATATACTCGTAGCTAATTATAACAGCCAATAACTTTCTAAATGAGCTTATAAAAATATATATAAAAGCCCTTCATAGAGAGAGCGCTTAATTATATGAAGTTTGATCTTAAGAGACTTTAATTAGGTACCTACTGTTGACGAGTCATTTTATTTTTAGAGGTTAAGTATATTTTAAAAGCATAGCCCTATATAAGGCTTTCTAAACTGGTTTAAGACATTTATAGAAACTGTTAAGAACCGAAAAGATAGGATTTTCTCTTCATATCTTTTGGGTTACAATATTATGTTTTTCCGCCAAAGAGTTCCGAGCCGAGTAAACAAAAAACTAAAAAAAACTCATTGACTTGATAACCTTTGTTGGATGTCGGTTAAAAAATGTGCATGTCACACGGCGATAGTGTAGTTTACTCAATAGTGAAAGATTGTTTTTAAATTATTAAAGCAAATTTAATGCAAACATTAAATCTTTCCACTTTATAATACTTACTAGCTATAAAATACGTGCTAGTCGTGGAGTTGCAGAAAAATGGAACCCGAATCATGGCTCGAACTTACTAACAGTGCTTACTAGGTGTTGCTCACAACATCGTCCACCCAGAATTAAAAAAAATAACCTTCGTAATCGGGAATAAAATAGCTTTCTAACGGTAAAAGAATTTTGGTAATTAATGGTAGTTTTTGAGTTATTTAAACACATAGAAAAATACTAACCTTTCTACTTTATATTGTATTTTATTATCATAGATATTATACCATAGACATAGATACTAGATATATTTATAATTCCGTTCGATCATCTGTTTATTCCTTAATGTTTGTCATATTTCACTTCAGATAATCCTTACTAGTAATAAAAGTTACAAACGATTCCATTTACCATCGTTAGTTCTCTGAATATCCTATTTCCAATAACTAATAAAGCCTATATAGTACTAGCTGTTCCTACGATCCCGTCCGCGCGGTATTAAAAAAGCTTAGTATGTTTTAAATATAATTAAATAGCAAAGAAAATTATGGTATTTTCAAGTCACGTAAAATTCAGGAAATTGCTAGATTACTTGCCATATGAAGTTCATTTTGAACAATTAGTTCATTTTAAAAGGAAGAGCGTTGTATTCTAAGGGCTGCTGTATGAATATTTTTAAAAAGGAATTATAAACCTACTTTCATTGTCAATAAATATGAAACGATAACGTTTGGGAAAGATGGTATCATTTACAGTGGGTTTACACTGCCTTAATTTATGAAGCGTAATTTATACCCCTTTTATGACGACCGTTATATGAACTAAACGTAATTATTTTAAAACAGTTGAAGTAATATAGACAAGTTTAATTACCTATAACAATTAAAAATATTTTTTTATTATGAATCATGAAAAACGGCAGTGCGTTCCTACCTCAGCACATGCCGAATGTACTCCTTTTCTTTAACACGTTGGGCCCGGAGCGGCAGCGAACTTGCCGCGTGGTCGACGCCCGTCCCTGGGGACCGGCACTGGAATTTTCGTTTTGCTGGCGCACGACAAAGAAGAATTCCTTATCTCATTAGTACTAAAGTAATCTCTTGTAAATAAATTCCTGTATGCGATAGGATACAACATTGTATCGCTCACCGGCTGCCGGCTGAACGGTAAGGACAGCAAATTCTGCGACAGGCTCAACGTCTTAGTCAATAAATGATAATGGATTTGATTTGAATCATGATCGAATTTCGAGCTTCAGACGATCACTAAGTGCTCAGTTTGTGTAAATATATAAAAATTAAGGCATTATTTTAATATTTCTTGTTCTTATATGGCAGCCCTAGTAATGTCAAAACCAGTGACTTGGCATTTCGCCATTGTTCCAACATAATGGAGGTTTGCCAGAGCATTTGGCAAATGCAACTCATAACGGTGTCATTTGGGAGCTTAATTCAGAAGCGATTAGAATCTTTAACACGTACATTTAGTGTAAATTACATGTTTATTAAGTTATCTTAGGTTTTGTAGCTTCAATGATGTTAACTCTCTCATTCTTTAGTGATAGAAAAGAGATAACAATACTTTTATAGTTTAAGCAGTGGATATGCTAAAATTATACTTAAACCTACATTTTTTATAATTTATTTTGTTTGTCTCCTGACCAGACAATACGCCATATTGCGGAAAAAAAGAACTAACTTTGCATATAAAAGTGACGTAAAAAGCCGATAGAGGCGCCACATGTCAGGATTTTTACATTCTCAAAACTTATAAAAAGTAAATTCACCATACATTTATCAATATATGAGTGAATCCAGGACTCACAACTCGGTCCCCCCTTCGTTATCTTTCACGCTTCGATAGCCCTTCTGAATGGCGTGATGATTTTATAAAAGTACGTATCTACGGAACAAAAAGTTGTTTCATTTGTTATTCAGAATATAATTGTGACGAAGAATAAAAAGTTACAAGAAAAAAATCATTACAATTTTCTTGTGTTTACAAAAGGTCAATGTATACGTATGTAGAAAAGGGGATGATCGATTTCAAGTAAAATACAAGTTTTGAAAAATATAACTTTAATCGCACAAGAGAGAGGTCGTCGTTCGTCGTCAGTCGTCGTTCGCGCTTTGCCGGATACTCCCCCACTCTCATTCTATCTCGCTCACACTTCCGTTTAATTCCATTCCATGCATACAACTCACGTTTCATTCCCACACGTATATGTAAATGGAAAGAAGTATTTGTTTGATTTTTGAAATTAAAGCCTCGAGAGTAAAAAGGAAAAGTAAGTAAGTAAAATCTATTGTTAATATTTTTTTTGTTCTATTTCCACAAAAAAAAAATATTTTTTCATTAGCTAATATTCGATGGAAACTAGATTAAATCATATCAGGGGGCTACGCCAAGTATCTTTCGATTGGCGATATTACTGATGGAATCGACAAAAGTGTATGAAACTAACAATGATATTCGATAAGTCATGCGCTTGTCGTGTGCACGTGTGAGATATCGCACGTCATTGTCAGTCCCATACACTTTTGATGTTCGCTATCGAATCTCTTTGGGTAATACCCCAGGTTACCTTACTGCGAACCTTGGTTGCATTAACAACTTAATTGTATAAAAAAATCACACGAACGTAAAATAAAATATTGATAACTTTTCTCGGTGACAGTACTAATGATAGATCGCTCAAGCGCGAACCTCGAAAGATTAAAATGTCAATGGTGGTTGAGAATAAAAAATAAATCGAAACAAATCAATTAATAATGCTAATAATGTTTTATTTGTCTTTATTATACTAGCTGTTGTGCGCGACTTCGTTCGCGTGGAATTTAATAATATAGCCTATGTTACTCGGGGATAATGTAGAAATGGTGAAAGATTTTTTTAAATCGGCCCAGTAGTTCTTGAGTTATTTCAATACATACAAAAATACAAAGTTTCCCTTTTTATAATACTAAATAGTATAGTATAGATCACTGAGGTTATTAAGTATTATTTATTTATTTATATTTTAAAATTGAAGCAAAAT
>QDHC01001946.1:150002-181853 GCA_013186455.1 Papilio dardanus tibullus
TGGTTAATTTACTCATTTCGCTTTATTTTCACTTTTATTAATTAAGGTTATTTACGTAAGTAAATACGTAGCCAAAAACAAAGTCTATTATCTTGAACGCAACGTTGCATGTCAAAAAAGTCACGTCCGCTTTCCCTCTTAAAATTATTACGTTCAAAACTATGCTAATGCATAAATAATAGTATTTCAAGTGTTTAGATAAATGCAGTAATGAATATTTACGGCAGTATACAATTTAAGAGGTGTGTAATAAATTATCTTTTTATAAGATTACCATGACTAAACGCTGGCCAGTTATTGCCTCCATTAGATCAGAAAATTATATTTAACAGCTTTTTAAAATTGGAACGATTTAAACATGCACTTTCTAATGTTTAAAATTTGAATTAAGAACGGTAATTTTTTTAGCGTATTTTTACATATCGATGGCCAGTATCTGGATTGTTAATTTAAATATAGAGCTTATTTCTTAATATCCCTAGTAAAATATCTTTAAATCTGACTTTATTCCTTCTTTACTGACTTTATCCTATTCTATGTTTATTATCTGACTTTAAAAGACTTCAGTATTTTTTCCTTTACAACTATGACTGGCATTGACCAATCAATATGCCTTCCACGCTCCTATGTTGATGCACGCGGCTCATACATTTACAATACCTCGATTTGTCCTTTTAGCCTTTTTCCCTAGACGGCTGTATAATTGAAGTGGAAATCCTTAAAACATCGTCTCCAAGAAAGTATTAAAATAAACCGAGATACGATTTCAAAGTATCAAAAAGGAAAACCAAAGCAAAAACTCTAAAAAGACTAATTACGAATAATAAAAGTCTTTACAACCATACGTTACAAACATTTTTATGTTTTACAAATATCATGTCAACCCGATTTTTTTCACAAAATATGTTAATCGTCTAAAAGTTTATACAAATAAAAACATATTTACGTCACCATTCCTCTGCAATGTATCTGATCCCTTTTCAACCCGGTAAAGAATAATTTTTGAAGTATACTACTTAGTAGATTAATACGAGTAGTATCAAAATAACAAATTACTTTAAATTTATCTACTACTACAGGTCTAGGAGCCAGGATATATCAAGTCTAGTCAGCTTGTCATCAGAACTAACATATCATTACGTTGTCGACGTCGTCAGCACGAATAAGGACAATTCCAATCTAATTCGCAAACGCCTGCACTTGTTGACACTGCGGTGACCAACATTTACCATTTTTATGAGACTTTTCCTAACAGTATTATAGGCAATTTCGTGTAGATATGGCCGAAAAATAAAAAAACATAATGCATGGAATTTTAAAGAGATCCTAAAAAGGAGACGGCAGACCTAAGCAGATCTTTTTTTCTATTTCTAATAAATTGATGACCGTACAGAGACTGATCGTGCGCTACTATTGATTTCGAATAGGAAGCTTGGCTGCGCCTTTGGAATTAGCGCACGTGACTCAATAGAATCATAGAAAAGGAGGCTGCGCTTGTCCAAAGTCATGTTAAACGCTAATTCATAGTTTGATCTCAGTTATTAAGGATAATGTCCTAGGATATTAATAAATGTGGTTACTATATCTTCGTCATAAATATTAATGTACAACGGTCGGACACATCCGTCACGTATATTCCTTCCTATGTCGCGGTTAAACAACTTAATAACCTGGCAGTCTGTGAAATGTCTATGTACAATCGCGTACAATATTACGTACGACTGCACGTACGACGTTTATTACTGACTAGCTGTTGTTCGCGACTTTGTCCATTGAGTTAATGTAGCCTATGTTACTCGGGGATAATGTAGCTATCTAATGGTGAAAGAATTTTTGAAATCGGCCCAGTAGTTCTTGACTTATTTTATTGAAATACAAAAATACAAATTTCTCTCTTTATAATATTAGTATAGAGTATAGATTTACTTTAGACTCAAGTCTTCAGTGAAATATCACAACCTATGGGTTTCGATTGGCATGATATTGTGACATATCGCTGTCTCTGTTTTATAATTGAGAGTGTCAGTGACGACAATATTTATGTTAATCGAGACCCACGCTCACAATGCAATTCTGTCGAAAACTTGTCTTGACAAGTTTAGCTGATGGATAGGTCTTATGGGTTCTGCAGAAGGACGTATGCAGAGGGGGATAGTTGGGATCTATCGCCCCCTTCCGAAATCTGACTGAAATAAAAATCTGTTTATTTATTCGCTTGTGTTCGATTACAGCGATTTTACACAGATGATATTGTTATTTCAATGTTTGTCCCTCCCCGAACCAAAAGACTTGATACGTGCTTCGTTCTGTATCATATTCTATCATAAGTGGGTAGGAAATTTAATTCTTTGATCGTATAAGTGTCTTATACGATCAAAGAATTAAATAAATTAAGTAAACTTACTTGACAGTATTAAACCTCTTTATACATATCTACTTTATAAAACGTTAGATATGCTATAACTGATTACCGTATTCGCATGAGAATCTATAACAATACTGTAGCTGTGTAGAGTCGTACAAGAAAGCTTTTTCTAAAAAAAAAGTCTTACTTACTTGGTCATGGTTATGGATGATCAATTTTCCATATGTATACAAATCTGCGTGTACAAGAATATGCAACAATAGATGGTTACATTAGTATGATACTATGATGTATAGTGTTATGAAAGCTTTTGCAAAAAGCTCGAGAATACTGCACTGAGAGACATCGCTAGAGTCAGTGTAACTAATCTATACCTATTAAGCTACTGTTACAGTAATTATTAGGTGACTTCATCAGCGTGGAATTAAATAATATAGCCTATGTTACGAGGGGATTATGTTGCTTTCTAGTAGTGAAAGAATTTTTGAAATCGGTCCAGTAGTTCTTGAGTTATTTCAATACATACAAAATACAAAGTTTCTCTCTTTATAGTATTAGTATAGACTAGTTGTTGTTCGCGACTTCGTCAGTGGGGAATTTAATAATATAGCCTATGTTACGAGGGGATTATGTTGCTCTCTAGTAGTGAAAGAATTTTTGAAATCGGCCCAATAGTTCTTGTATTCCATACATACAAAAATACAAAGTTTCTCTCTTTATAATATTAGTATAGATAAAACAATGACTAGTAAAACATATATTTACAAAGAATACCTTAAACAAATCTTGATATTTTTTTATATGTTTCGTGAGAGTAATTTCAAAAACTAGATAATAATATTAAAATACTTTCTTGTGTATAATTTCACGCGGGGAAATTCTTTTTATTAAGATAACGATGGAGAGATTTAATATTAAAGCGCAGTAATTACTGAACGGAACTTGTCTCGCTCTACCGACATTCTGATTGTTGTAAAAGATTAGAAAAAATGATAAAATCACATTTTTAGGCGTCAAATATTATCAAAAATCACAAACATAACTCTTTACTTTTGACATCATTTATCAGAACAAAGGATTTACTACTGTTCCGACTCGTTTAAGCTTAAACCTACTTATTTTGTAACTAAACGTGTCCGAACAGCAACATTTTAGTAGAGTAGATTAGTAAATCCTTTGTTCGGATAGTTGCTTCTTGCTACTCGACTAAAACACTATCCTGGTGCGTACAAAGCTTTACATCAAGTACTTAGTGTCTCGCGTTCACCCAGAGTTCCGCCAAAACCCAGGTTGTGCCGAATTGCAGTATGATGCGCACGGTTTAACCGATTTCATCTCCACACTCACCTTTCTGACTCCCTACGAATTATTACTTCAATTCCTTTTAGTGTGGAAGTCAATCATGTAGTTGAAAAAAAGTTTTTTTTTTAATTTTTAACTCCGTTCTTCGTTTTGCTACGAATTAAAGCAAGTAAAGTTACTTTACTTGCTGGTTGTCTTTTTGCTTATCAATAATTACTAAAAAAATAAAAGAAGAGCAGAATCTATCAATATTTTAGTAAATTTGAACTCATACGAAATGTACTACCGCATATATCTTACATCAAACTGAGATCGATACCCTATGACGTCACAGAACTTTCCTGACGGCAGATAATTCCTGCGTCAGATGTTACTGCTGGCTGTTTTTTCCTGCGTTAATAAATAAACGTAGAAAGTTGTCACCGATATGTAGTAAAAGTTTAATAATGGGGAAACCCAAAAGAAACTTTTTAGTTTTAAAACTTGCTACTCTTTACTTTAGAACTTAGATCAAAATACAGTCATACCGAGATAATCGAGAAACTCTGATTAGAGAGAAACCTATATTAGCGAGACATATATTGTGGTCCCTTGGACCTATATATCCTTATTTGTTTTTTTTTCTTTTGTGCATACCAACATTCTTTAATAATTGCATTGTTATTGCCTTTCTAAGAAAGTGTCTGGTTTCCTCATAAAGTCTGAGTCACTCAGATGATCAAATCCAAAAGGTTTATGTTAAACTTACTTTTGGGTGATTCATTTACTTTCCTCAGCTACCAGTTTAGCACCATTTATTTATATAAATAAAAGAAATCTTCCAAAACAACGGTGGGGGAAAAATATAAGCTTTTAACCCTGACGCTAAAAATTTAGACATTTTTTACTTTCGTCCTATCTTACACGCTAATCAATCGTTTAATTGGCCAAATAAAAGCTACCGATAACTCCTACCTATTGTATGTAATCTATGCTTTCGCCATACATCCCAAATTAACTTGACCCATCCTTCCTCCCGCATTACTAAGTATCACCGACGTAAGAGGGGGTGTTTTCCAACCGAAAGGAGTTCAAAGTAAAATGCCAGTGCAACCTGTCACAAGTTCAAGACCAGGCACACGGCCCCGTCGACGACAGAAACGTCTGGACATTTGCGCGGAACGCACGTATCACGGAGTTCCAGTGTTATTACGATTCGAATTCAGAAGTCGTTGTGCTTTTTTTTTTAATCTATAAGGTTTTTACTGCCAGGTCGTCGGCCAACGAACGATGCAGAACCTCATACGGTGAGTTTATTGAATTTAGTTTACTTATTTACTTTTAAGATAATAACTCTTTACTAAAATAATGTAACTTAACTATATTTAACTTAAATTGATCTTTCATGTAGTTTATATTGTGAATTTATTTTTTTTTCTTTATGAGTATAACCGAACTTTAAAAAGTACTAATTTCTTATTAGATTTTTTTTTACAAATACAATTAACTTTATTAAAAAGCTTTCATTTAAGTAATATTCATAGAAGAATTCTATAATAAGTTACGAAGATATAATGAATGCAATTTATGATAATATGAGCAACTCTTCACGCAACTTTAAAATTGCGGTTTAAAATTCATTACATTATATGGAGGATTTTTGCACGCTTCTTACTGAGTATATCTTTTATATTACTGATGAGAAACGACTCTTTTAATGGGTAAATTTCGATTTCAAGGTAGCACAATTTTATAATTTGACTAAACCTTTACACGTTGGTCCGAATCGTTTCGCTTGGCTGACGACTTGGTATTCGGCAAACAATACCGGCTTAAGTGCTTCAGTATGTGAGGTTAGGCCTTTATGCCTTTAGGTTATTGAGTACGGAATATAGTTATATGGATTTCAATATTATTAGTCGTTGTGTAGTTAAATAATAGGTTGATTAATAATTGTTGCCAATAAATTGCATGGTTTCACATTGAGACATTTAAGCGCTATAAATGCATTTATAAATCTAGTCTATGGACTGTCTAAGTACCTATATTATCTGTGTGTTTTCATTATCGAAAAAATACAATATTGTCTATCTCTATTTCTAAAAGAAATGGCTATTGTTGATATACTCGTACAATTAGCGACAATAAAACCCTTAGTAAATTAATACACTTTTTGATTGCAATGCCTTATCAATTTCACACTAATGAAAACTTTATTGTTTTACGATAAAGTGTTTCTTTTCTTAAACTATACGAATAAGTTACTAAATATTTTACTGTGTTTTCTTATATAATACTAGCTGTTGTGCGCGACTTCGTCCGCGTGGAATTAAATAATATAGCCTATGTTACTCGGGGGTAATGTAGCTATCTAAAGGTGAAAGATTTTTGTTAAATCGGCCCAGTAGTTCTTGAGTTATTTCAATACATACAAAAATACAAAGTTTCTCTCTTAATAATATTTGTACAGATAGACATGATATGCAATTGCAGATGCTTTGTCACCTACGAGTAGCTTTAATCAACGAAGTAAAACATGGAAAGAGTATATTAGAGTCGTTAAAGTTGAAAAGAGTCTTTCAGTATAGATTTCGTACTAAAATAACACTAAGCGATCGTTTAAGTAGTCAAGTCAAACGATTCTGAGTGTGTCAGTAACTTTAGAGTTCATATTTATTACGATACAGGGCGCCCTCGCACCCGTTGCTAAGATTTTTATCAGTAACATGAACCCTTTTTACAAGATTGAATTTGTACCAAAGCAATGAGTTTGACGCGTGTTCACTAATTATTATATTAATATTTAATGTTAAAATGTGTCTGTATCAATTTGTTATAATCTATGTACGGATATTGTTATTATAAAAGATCTTTGAAATTTAAATAAAATACAAAATGAAACAGATATTTAAACCATAAACAACAGATAAGCATAAGACCTAAATGTCAGTAAATTCTGGACCAAGCAACCACAAATGCGGGCGTATGTAATAAAGCTTTTTATCACATTTTCTTTATGATTTCACACATAAAGGCTTTAAAATCATGTTATAATTCATTGACCTCTTCGTATATTTGTGTTATCTTTAATGCATTTCTTTCTATTATTATCATCAAACAAAAACCCCGTTATAAGTAAAGTTTATTGTCCGCAAACCGCATATGCCTATTCCTATACAATAAAAAAAAACAAAACAAAAACATATCTTGTCTATTATAATTTATTTGAATTTGGAATGATCAAAGGAATCGCGTGTGGTCCCCGATTCCGGGAAGACGGGATGCGTGTCCCCGGATGAAGACGAGCCGACAGACAACATTAATTGCACGATCGCATTGCAGATTATTTAATCTGTGTGTGTAAATGCTACGAAGTCTATGGTGTAAAGCTGGTGGACGTTTATACACTGAATTTTAAAGTGGAAAGATTTCGAGTGTTTTAGTAGATTTTCTACTTTCACTTTACACAGAATTAAATCGACATATAGTTATTGAATTTCTCAAAATTCTGTACTAAATAATTTAACTATGATTACACGTCAGTGTGTGGCGTAAAGTCGTTGAGTTATCGTCGGGTTCGTAAAGTCGTGGTAAAGCGCAAGCACAATAAGGCATTAGGTTCGCTGCGACAAATGGCCGTTTGGCCGAGTGTGTGACCGTTAGATGAGATTCTCTAGGCTCCGAGTTTACTTTACCTATTTAAGAACATGCACGAACGTGTTACAATGTATGACAAAAGAATTTAAAAAACAAAATTGTATTTAAATATTACGATGAAGTTTAGTTCTATATATTTTTTTAAGAAAGGTGTCCAATTCTAAATTACGTAAAATACTTCAATGAAATTACATAGGGAAATGTAATAAATGTTAATATTTTTAAATAGTTCAATTTAAACAACTGCTAGTTCTTTCGGTAACTCTGAGGGCAATCTTACCCATGAACCTCTAACCGTCGTATTTATAAACGAGCAAAAGCAAATTCTTTAGCAAAAGTAATGACTTAAGCAGTCATTTTTATATTAACACAATATAGTTGGTAAGAATTCTATGCTCAAGTTATTATGTGATTCATTATAAAGTGCTCAAAGCAACAAGTAATTTTCTGTGGTGACTAAAGAAGGTACTACGATGCATTAAGTGATTAATTTAATAAATATTTTCACTCTACATTCTTGCATCTTTCCTGTGCGGTGCATTTATCTCGCGCATACGTTCATAATTACTTTAATAAAGTCCGTAAAACTATTAATTATGATGCAAAAGAAAAGTAGAACAATCAGATAAACTTATATATTTATATTCGATTCGAAAATATCTTATAATGCCTAACAACTTTACAGACATTTAGGTATTGTAAGCAGAACCTAAAAAAAGAGTAAAGTACTAAAAAATTGTAAAAATCTGTTTGTAAGACGAATTATAACCTATTTGTCTTTACTAGTGTTGATTTAAATGATTTAACTTATCGCCATTTAAAAAAGTAGGCAATCATAAGAAGCGAAATCGGGAAAGTTCATAAAAATAACACTTATAATAAAGACAACCGTTGTAATGACATTCGAAAATTTTATGCGGTTGCAGTAGCTATTGAGGTGTGTAAAAAAAGTGTTTTGATTGTTCCCAATGTGCACGAGTGTGTTTTGGCGTAAGTAAAGTTCTAGTGTTTATTGAAACTCTTTACTGTTTTTAAAACGCTACTACTTTCGCATTTATAAATTATTTTGTTTTGATAACTAATAAGCTAATAACGTATCTGTATTCCAAAGCACAGATTGTCTATGGGCTTCCACAAACGGCACACATGTACCTATCGTTATCCCTTTGCTTCTATTTGACAAAATTGGGATAACACTATGATTTTTATAGGTACCACGGTAGTGGAATTTCACGATTTTGTAAGCGAAATAAAACGCAATTCACACTACCTTTCTTGAAATTCCACACCTCTGAAAGAAGTCTATCATAAAACAATGACGATATTTATTTTCTTACTAAAATCTCAATTATTAGAATTCTAAGGTAAACTTAAAAGTGAGTTTGTCTAGCCTAGAGTTTGAATAATTGAAGAGAACTTCGTCGTCATCCGTCGACTCTGTAATTGTCGATCGAGGCGTAAGTTTTGCTACGAAACTTCAACTGAATTATAAAGTTTAACACTGTTGGCAATTGCCTTTAATCTTTCGACCCCAAACGTTATTACAGTAGAGTTTTCGTCTGTCTTATGTTTTATCTCTTGTTTCTTGTAAATTGTCTAATTACGATATATTAATTAAAATTGTACTTGATATACATTAAACATTTCTCTCGCATCTAATAAAATAAAGCAAAATTCAAGTCAATGCAATCGTACCTTAACCAAAATCAAAAACAAATTACAGATAACGTCAAACACATCTTGCCATATTTGGACACGGAAATACAAAGATGGAATTGGTTTCTTAACAAAAATCATCAAATAAATGCATCATCGCTATCGATTGTAAAAGATCTTTTCGGACGTGAGATTTTGATAAAATGCCAATGTAAGTGCTCTCACTGATAGAGCTGTTATTACTGATCCGATGTTGGCAACACTGAGAGCTGTTAATTGGGTGCCCGTTCTGATCATGCTCCGATGCAACAAGATTAGCCGTACTCGGTTATGATGAATATGCAACTTATCGGTCAATGGCTCAGTCTTTTAAAAAAAGTTAAAATAAGTTTTTGTCTGATTAACAGCAACAAATCAAGTCTATACATCACTAAAAGCTTAGATAGTAACTCAAATTAGCTGAACGTTTGTCTATGGACGTCACCTTTGCAATCTTCTGACTTAAATAAAAAAAGTTTCTTTCTAAGTTAAGCGCAGTTAAGCTTCTGTGCAAACAAGAAATTTACATACAATTAAGTTTTATCAAGGCATATTGTCCCAATCTAGTATTTCGTTAAGGTCAGGAAATAAGACCAATTTGACCCAGATGTAAGCAGAGCAAACACATGACACTAACGGTTTAAAGATTGTGGGAAATATGAATCATATTCTACAGTTGTTGACGTCAATAAAAAACTGACGGTGTCAATACAACTGGTTTGTTTATCGGTCATCACATCAGGTACCATTGATACAGTTTCTTTTACAATTTAGTGGTAGAGCCCACTTTAACATTTTCGCACGAATTGTCCGGCTCGCCCGGTGTAATACCAAGACCACACAGAAGACAGGCGTCAAATGTAAGCAATTCCGTGTTTCGACCGAAGAGTGTGGTGCCGAAGGCCTAATTTTATTCCACTAGCCCTTCTTCTTCTTTTCTTATAAGGAAATGATGGGAATGAGAAGTGGATTTGTTGAGAGGAAGGGACGCATACGAAAAGGAATTATCCTCTTGCTGTGCGTCTCCTTCGTAGATTAAGGGCAGGCAACACATCTGCTATTGCATATGTCTATTCGCTTCGCTATTTCAGCGAAACTATGTGGCCGCTTGCTCGTTTCCCACTTTATAATATAAAAAAATAGTTTACCCATATTTAATTTCTTCAATCAAACTCAATAATCGACAACTCAACTTTAAAAAAAAAATTATAATTTTCCAGTTATATTTAATCTATATTTTATTATATTAAAAGACGTAATGATATAATGAAGGTATAAAACAAGTCATTACACAATACTTATCTTCTTTAATATCCATCACAATGTGAGTACGGTTAGCAAATAAATGACAGATATTTTTATAAATTCACCATCAAGTGTTTTTATATAAATATTAATGTCACATCTCTTATTTGGCACTCTCTTGTTTCGGAATACACTTTGGGTTTGCGGCTTTTCCTGTTCTCTATATTTATATACTCGGCACCAACAGGTTATCGTTTATGAAATTGCTTGCATCATACTTTATTTATTTAGAACGGCTAAAAACTCACGTGTAATTTCCGGTGAACGGTACCGACTAGTTTCGAACTCTTCGGGAGTCCATCATCAGGACGAGTGCTTATGTTTCGGTGGTCGCAGTCGCACCGAGCGAGCATAAGCATAAGTGAGAGTCTGAGGGATCGCAGTGTTTATCTCGCTTAAAGAGGTTTGTCTCTAAACCTCTCTAAATGTTTTTCCCTTATGTAGGTAGCTCGTCGAGACCAGAGAATGACTCTATTAAAGAGATTTCTCTCTTATCCAGGTTTGACTGTATATCGAAATTTACAATCACAACGGTCACAATTAGCCGTTAATTGAAAAGTAATATTCATCCAGTGTAGAGCGATGTAAAAAACATTGCTGGAATCTGTCATCTAGTTGAGACAGTATTTGATTGATTAACGCGACTATTCTGCTGTCCGTACAACAATGAAGGCGGAATGAGGCTCCGATTACAGGCATCCGTTCATTTGCAGTAAACTTTTAACGGGTTTTGTACGGAGATGTGAATTATTTCTATAACAAAGCTGAATATCTTAGTACAATTCCTCCCTCAAAGGCCGGCAACACATCTGTGGTTCCTCTGGCGTTGCAGATGTCTATGGGTGTGGGATCAATTAATTTAGTTGCTCCGCTGCTCGTTTGCCCCCTGTAAAAAAAATAGGCTTGACTTTCATAATCTGTCGTAACATATTAGTCCATAAAAAAGAGGTGAGGTCCAAAGATACTGATCTTCATTTGACATCTTTTCTTGTGCTACAAAGCGATTCGATGACGAGCATCAAAAATGTATGGAACTGACAATAACGTTCGATATCTCACAAGTCACACGTGACAAATACATGACTTATCGAATGTCACTTTTATATATTTTTGTCAATTCCATCAGCGATATCGCCAATCGAAAGATACTTTGGGTAGGCCTCTATTTGTAAACTTTGTATAAGTTCGCCATTCAGGCGACAAAGGTGGTGTACAATAGTTGTTTGTTACCTATAGGTATAATAAATAGTATTTTTTAGATCATAACACGATCCTAATATTTTAGGATGTATTTTAATATTTTGATCTTGTTCGACTCGTGATGGGTTCCATTTTCCGCAACTCGACGATTAGCGCGTATTTATCATGACTTCAAATATATCTTTGAATTTCTTTGCCGATATGTGCAGGTTGCATCACGATGTTTTCCTTCACCGTATCATAATGAGTATTTGTTCCTTATTTGCGTATATAAAACGCACGAACCACAAGTCTACCTATTTATCTATGAGAACACCCGTTTCTAATAGTACGGTTTGTTTTGCAATTAGTTATACATTTTATTTCATTGTATACAATATTCACCTTTATGTCCAAGGGTTTATGACTAAAATAGCTTGTAAATAAATATTTTATAGTCAATCATTTTTAGACTGTATTGAATCGAGCTGATTATTTAAATCTATAAACCGGACGATTTGTTTCTTTGTATCTTAATTTCGCGACTATTTATTTCCGTTTTAAAAGCTTTAGCAATTTTTTTGTTGGTAACAAATTGTGCTTAACTGTGTTTTAGTCCGTTATTATTTGTTTTAATATTTATTTCAATTTTATTTAATAGAGCTGTGAAAAATATATATTTATACTAGCGGCCAGCGACTACGTCCGCGTGACATTTAGAAGTTCAAAAGAAAGTTTTTTTTTTTAATTTGTTAAATCCTTGAATGGCAAAGTTATTAATTCGGGCTGAAGAGCATTTATTCCAATTTTCATGCTATTCAATTTAGTGACTATAAACTCTAAATAAAATTACAAGTCTAGTCCCAGTTCTAGAGAGCCAGTAGTTTTGGCTGTGCGTTTATTTTAAGATTTCCGTTTACTCTTTTATATATATATAGATTGTTTTAAAGGTATGCGTAGCTACATTAAAAATCCTATTGTCAGTTTGTATGTTTATTATTATTAACACGTAACTTCAAAACTGATGTACAGTTGTGGACGAACAGAGACTGCAATCTGGAAAAGTGAATAGACATAATTTATTTTTATTTCAACGTGAACAAAGTCACAGTCGATAACTAGTGACGTAACAAACGAAACGTAAAGTGCAATGAGAAATATTGACGTGACTATTACGTCACGCACAGCGTCACGTCAGTTCAGTCGGCGGTCAATTACATGCTTCGTCAGATCGCAGCGGGAAGCTTAGAGCTTAGGGAGACCAGTAACTAGTAGTGTGTGTAACATATTTACATTTTTACATAATCAAGTAGAATCAATCGCTTTAATGTAACATGTAACTAATATTCAATTTCAATATTGTCATGAACCATATCCTAGCATTAGCTTTTTCGACCTCACTTAGAATGGTTAAAAGGAATATAGTAAATTTAAAAATCAACTTTTTTTTTAATCTAGGGCCTGTGGGAGCTATTTCGTGCCCATAAAAATGATTCCGAATAACACTATTTCAAAAGCTTACTTCCTAAAAATCTATGTAGAAAAAATTTCCGATAAAACACGTCCAAATTCTATATTGATAATATACAATTTCTTGTAGAAACCTCAAGAAATCGAGTAGATCGTGATTTGTTATGAATAGGAATCGTGCGGGCGCGCCGAGCGGGAAATGAACTCAACATTTTTACGTAGCCAGTTCCCGTGCAATATCTTGTAGAGGCAATTTGTGTCCGATCCGTCCGGTTTCTATGCTGGCTAGACAACATACAACACCTGGAAAGTGCCTTAAAACCTTGCAAATAATAAATAACATTAGAGAAAGTAAATTTAAGAAAGAAATACTAAAAGGTTTAACTCCTTTCTGATAAACTCGAATTAATATTTTCACCCAAGAGCGTCGGTGGCTCAGAGGTTTTAGCTCTTGACTTGTAAACTGCAGGTCCCGAGTTCGAATCCCGGCATGTACCAATGTGTTTTTCGATTTTCGATTTTCATATGTGCATATTTACCGACGCTCTTAGGTGAAGGAAAACATCGTGATGCAACCTGCACATATCGGCGAAGAAATTCAATGATATGTGTATTCACGCAAAATACGCGCTAGTCGTGGAGTTGCGGAAAATGGAGCCCATCATGGGTCAAAACCTTTAACCTTTTTTTTTAATATTTTCACCCTCTTAATCCGAAAAAAATGTATAAAGTACTGCGATAAACACAAATAAGTCTTCGATTATACGATACTAGAAAACACTCGGAACTAAATAACATAGATCAGGGGTCTCATTGGACAAAATTATGTATCATAAGAAATCCCAGGAACAAGGATGTTCTGTATTTTGGAATAAATTTTATGTACCAAACGTAGAAAGTACAACAGTAATAACGCTGATTCTCGTTTCGGAATAAAGCGATCAGTGGTTATTAATTTATACAATAATTAAGATATTAAAAGCTGTGTTCCGAAATCATAACCTAATATATAAGAATTACAACGGAGCAAATTGTGTAATAAAAATGTTATTGACCTTGGAAAAACTGTACATTTATTTATGTGAGTTCTGCTCAACTAACTGGCAATTTTGCTAACGAGTTATCCTGTGTGTGAATTTCCTTATTTTAAAATTATGCGAAGGCAATCAAAATCTAAAAAAAAAAACTTTATTTTGTTTCCCAAATTAAATGTTAACAATTCATGAATAATTATTATTACATGCTTACAGAATAATAAAAAGTTAGATTAGAATAGACGTATAAAAAAATTACAGTTATCTATACTTGTAATGCGAATATTTTAAGATTTTGCGTTGCATAGATTTTTTTTAAAGTTCACGGTAAACACGAAGAATACGTGAGAAAGAGGTGTTAATATTCAAAGCAAGGCAGTGTTGAGAGCGACACATACAAATGAAGCACCTCGTACACCGACCGATAAATACCTCCATCGAATTTAAATAGAATTTTATACATTTTCAATATAAAATAGCGGCATTTCTTCGAGGAACTATAATGACAGGATGTCATGACGTGCTAAAGATATATTTTAGCAGTATCTTTGTAGTCTTTATCAATATTATAAAGAGAGAAACTTTATATTTTAGTATAAATTGGAATAACTCAAAAACTACTGGGCCGATTTCGAAAATTCATTAACCGTTAGAATGCTACATTATCCACAAGTAACATAGGCTATATATTTTTTTTAATTTCGCGCGGTAAGTCCCGAACCACAGCTAGTATTTAATATACTGATTTACATTGCTATATTTATTGTACCAAATTATGTGAATATTTTACAATTTAATAACGAAATAATAAGAATTTATTTCAAAACCAGACGCAGCAATCCGTATCAAATAAACTGATTATTCATACATTAATACAAGAGGAAAGCAATCAATTATGTCGTATTATAATGATTGATCACAGACTAATGTGAATTTACGTTTTTTTCCCCGCCAACGTCGCGCGTTCTGCGTTCGTATCACAGATTATAATAAAAATGCGCACTTGCATCCACCTAATCTGGTCGTTAGCCTATGCCCTACATAACTCTAACCATAAACAAGTTTTCGTTTATTAACAGTTAAAAACAATTTCAATGATTGACATATACATGCATTGCGTATATCTAATTGATTTCAAATTAAATTTAATTGTAGACGAGTATTAATTCTAAATCCACGAGTAGGTTAATTGACATTTCATACATAAATTATAGATAAAATTTGCATAAAGTGCTATACGTATCCTGTAGATGCCGTAATGATGATATTGTCTTCTTTAGAAAACATGACACTACTTTTTATATGGCATAGCTTTACTTGAAAACAAAAAAATTAAGTTGAAATAGCTAATATTTAAGGTTATATCGCAGATTATAATAAATAATCGTGTTCACACGTAGGTTTGGATGCATTTATCGCGTGTAAGCGTCAAGCAATATTCATTGAGTGCATTAAAATGTGTTAAATGATAAATGTGTTTTAATATTTAATTTATTCATACAACTTCAATAGATGTTTTGCACGGCAATGTGGAGAGTTCTTAATGTTAAACTGTGCTATTTAAATGGTACGTTAAGTTAATTGTGACTTGCATTAATTGCTGCAATTTATCACCGTGTCCATTGAACTATTAAAATTGATGGTAACTCTTAATCAACATTTATAAAGCCTATATTTTATTTACGGTTATGATGTTGGTATGACGTCTTTAAACAGCTTTTTATCAGACTGAAAACCACGTGGGAAATGTTTAAATTCAAATTTGGAACAATTGTCTATGAATCAGATTACACGCATTAAAAAATATATAAAAAAAAAATGTAAAATGGAACCCTTGAGAAAGCTATTGAAGCAGAATAGTGTGAGCTTTGTTCGAGCGGTTTATCTAACTAGAAAAACAAAGTTGAGTGACCACACAAGATGGCGGTTGTGTGCGATCCCACCCTAGTTGTAACCATTCCACGCTTTTTCAAACGTTTCCAGTCAATAGATCTACATATCGAAGATACTTCGCATTTCTAAACTAACCTATTTAATGACATTATTGGCAACATAATCTATTTATTAGAAAAACTATTAATGCAACGGATGCGGATAATGAAGGCATTTAATGCGTTAAGTAAAAACATAAGCAAGTAAATATTTGTATACCAAATAAGGACTCATTTCAAACTAATGTTAGTAACAATTTTACGCACAAGAGTAAAAATAGCACACAGATAAAAAATCAACAACTTAATTCAAAGTTAAATATAATCTATGCAACGGTACCGAGTTAAAGAATTCGATCAAGTCTGTTATTTATCTTATTAAGGCAATACTAGACGGCTCGTTGAATAATAATTCAAACAAAAAACGTTTGTCAAACGCAGATACGAGATCGATTTCACGGCATCACATCACGCTTGGCTTTTTGTTCAGTCCGATTGGTGACAGTCGAGCGGGATTGTGACGGCGGTTAGAAGGTTAAGAGGGTAATAGATTTAGTACGCATTTAAGGTCACATGTGTTTTAATTTTTATGTTTTGCTATATTTAAACATATTTATATCTCCTGGCGAATTAGATTGTAATCTTTAAAATATGGAACCACTAACGCCGTATCTACGAGTAGCTTCAGGGAAATTATGAAGTTCTGTTTAGCTCAATATTTTCGCTTGTTACTTTAGTATTTTTTAATTTCGTTAATAAATCGCTAATCTTTGACCATACTATCATAAAATTTGTGTAAAATTGTAAGGAAATCTATACAGTCAAACCTAGATAAACGAGAGTCCAAGGGACCGCGATATTCTCGCTTACAGAGGTTGCTCTCTAATCCGAGTTTCTCGCTTATGGAGGTAGCTCGTCGGGACCAGAGAATGACTCTCGCTTATATAGGTTTCTCGTTTATCCAGGGTTGTAGTTAGCTTAAGTTAGTAACTAACCCCCTTATTCCGAAAAAAAAAATAATGTACTGGGATAAACAACGAAAAATAAATCGTCGATTATACGGTACTTGAGAACACTAGAAGCTAAATAAGATAGACCGGGGCTCTCATTGAACCAAATGTATCATAAGAAGTACCAGGAACAAGGATGTTCTATATTTTGGAATAAATTTTATGAATGTACCAGTACCAAACGTAGAAAGTACAACAGTAATAACGCTTATTCTCGTTTCGGAATAAAGCGGTAAATGTTTTTTATCGCTTCATTTAGCATTCTAGTAATACAAATAGGCACTAGGTCATTAATTATCACGTTCATGTTAAACCACTCGCTGGTATGAGACCAGTTCCCTCTCCCCTTTGATACTAGGAGAAAAACTAGATTCTAATTGATCCTGCCTAGATAAATTCCTTCATTTACGAAGATATTCGACACGATAAGAAAATATTACAATACTAGCGACCCGCCCCGGCTTCGTACGAGTGCAAATCGGTATTATGCTGATACTAAATACTGCAGCGTTTGCAATGAAAGCGTTAAAAATGTGTTAATTTACGACATCATATTAAAAACCTCTAAATGATCAGTGTTACTCTACTATATTGTGAATGTATTATACATGAAATCTTCCTTATGAATCACTCTATGTAAAAAAAACCGCATCAAAAACTGTTGCGTAGTTTTAAAGGTTCAAGCATATATAGGGTCAAACATAAAAAAGCGTTATTGTTTTATACTGTGTAAGGATAAGGAAGGATAAGGATTATAATTATAAGAGCGTACTCCTCCTTCAAAGGCGGGTAACATATTTGTGGTTCCTCTGGCGTTACAGATGGCCATGGACTTCGGACCATTTAATTTAGTTGATCCGCTGCTCGTTTGTCCCCTTCTCCTATATATAAAAAAATATAAGTCAATTTGTTTGTTTAATCTATCTAAAAACTTTAAACGTTTTTTACGATCAGAAATTGGTATTAATTAGTAAATTACATATGTATATTACGCTGTTAACGTATAAGTTTTCGGAAACAATTTTATATTTTTTTATTTCCTTTTTATAAATATAAATTCTTAGCCACCAGTAACTTTCCCATGGTGTCACATTCTCGCATATAAAGTTGGATTCTATTAAATGTTGACAATGGACCGGTGTGCGACAGAATAATGGCAACACCGAACACGCCAATAAAACATCCCTGGGTAACATTGCGTAAACTCTAGACCAGTTTCATGGTATTTTAATTAAAGATATATTAATATTATCTGGTAAATGTAGATCTAAACGAATCCTATAATAACTTGTGGTTAATACAAGGTTTGCATGTCTTAATTTATGATTACCATTTATAATCGATAAATATTCAATTATCAGATATATATTTATTTGCATCTGTTAATTGAATACAATTTATGCAATTTCACATCTTAAAAAGTTTTGTAAAATACATCTTATTGTGAAAGAACCGTTAATTTTAACAATCGTAATAAAATACAACTCTTGTCTCTGGTTTTTTTTCAAAGAGAATGGGATAGCAATATTGTTGTAGGATGCACAGAGAAAGAAGTCTTTAAAAGGTGTAAAGTCATATATTTCTACATTTACCAGTAACCAAGGACTTTTACTTACATAAAAATAATCTCGTTGAATCCTACTGTGTTGCCATGTGTCACTATTTCCATAATAAATATAAATTAGCCGCAGGAGAACGTTGCCAGAATATTAATTCCTTGCAGTGTAAGAATAGTCGAAGACCGCTACACGGAACGGTTATATTTGCATACAACATTACGCACTTAGACCTGATTTAAAATAAATTGTTTACTTTAATTTATTTCCCACGAATTTAGCTTTAAAACTGGTTGATGTTTACGCAGTTTGAATAAACTTGCGTGAAGCTAGACAAAGATAACCATGACTTTTTTGTTTTTTTTCGTAATTATTCTAATTTACTCTATTATATTGTTCTTATTATTTAGTGTTATAATTATAAGTCGTCATAATTAAGGTAATTAAGTTTTAATTAGGATTTTAGCACGCATTAAAATTTCAGTTATGATTATTTTTAAAATAAAGGTTAAATATTTTATGATTTTTCACAGTAGGATAATATTAAAATATTCTAAAGTTTTCGAAGCACCTATCATACTTCATATTATTAATGCGAAATCACAGATGGATGCCTGCCTTAAGATTGCCGAAGGTTACCAAAACGTCTTAAAGGATGTCGATAAAATTTATCACATTTGTAGATCATAGTCTGAAGAAACACATAGGATAACTAAGTTGCTTCTTTTTTAATTCTTTACGAACGGAGCCGCTTTCAAAAGCTTCTTATATATATTATAAAGCATACAAGAAAGCAAACGGTACAGGCTTAAAGGTAAAGGGCTATAAAACTTTGCAATTTATGTACCGCTATTCGACTAAACGTAAAACATCGCTTATAACTAGCGGTTAATAATAAGAGTTACTCACATATACGTAACATAAATAAATAACCATGCCCATAACCTAAAGGGGTACGCAGATATGTGGGAATGTAGTGCGCTATCCTTTCATACCTTAGTCCCTTTTTCATCTACGGTTAATTTTATTTATTTTTTAACCGTGATCGCACCATGATCGTATTTTAGTCGAATAGCAAGTAATTTAGTAATTAAACGAGTCCGAACATTTTAGAAGAGTAGATTAGTATATCCTTTGTTCGGATACTTACTACTTTCTACTCGACTGCGACTACTACGACTATTATCCCGGTACAAGGCTTTACGAAAAAATATCTATCATCTAGCCATTCCCCAACTCGAAATATTGCAATACTATACTTTCTTTAGATAACAACTAAGTAAACTTCGCTTAAACTAAACTAAAACTAAAAAAAAGTCTACTATATTTTTTACTGTGATACGGAAAGAGTAACATATTGCTATGGAATTCCATTTAACAAAATATGAAATATCACACATGCGCAATGACTATTTTCTATTTATATTTAACAAAAACTATCGAATACCCGCGAAGTCGGTAAATTCCTTGTGCGAAATGCCATCAAATCACAAAAACAGTTACTTCATGCAAAACAAAGTCTTGTCTATGGTGGGGAATGTCATGAGCTATTTTGTTTATTACAGGGCTGTCAAAACTTTACGACTGTGAACTGAAATATTTATTTTAAAAAAATATTCTGTTGTTCTTGGTTATTAAATTCTTTTACTAAAATGCAATTTAGCTTTTTATCTATGGGTCCAAGGTCCTTGTTTTGCGATTGGATTGAATCGAAAGTTTTCAAGTAAATTGCCGCTCTTACAAATGTTTAGTGTTTTTTTTTTTGTTTAGATTGACTTAAGGTCAGGACCTCGCAGTACAGGCTGCGCCTAGTGCGAGGACGCTGAACACGTCATCTTATGTATAACAGTTTGCTAATAAACTTATGCATCTTCTTAGTGAATATGTCATAGTAAGTTTTGTCAACCCTAACGATATAGTGCAGGCGCATGAGCAGGCGTATCGGATGCATAGATCAGGATCCAGCTCAGGACCTATGACCCGCAGGCTGCATGCTAAGGCGGGGTTGACCTTAATATTAACATAAAGATTTTACTTTTCGGTATTTATATGCTTTCTGCAAATGTCTATGCTGAATAATAACACATGGAAAAACAAAAACCGAGCGTTAATATAGGTGGAACATTCGAAGTCTAAAAGTGAGGCATTCTCTTTGACCTCCGGAGGTCTTCCGTAGGGAAATTTCCCGTAGTGTTGACCTTTACAATAAATTTGCCGACATAAACTTGGGAAATACTTTCATGATACTGGCAAGATTTTTCTTTTTAATAAATTCTGTCGCGTCACGCATTTTTATGTCAAATTACTATGGAGCGCTTCCTCTATGTATAATATCTCTTTGTCACATTGTTTTACAGCTGTTGAATATAACTTAGGCATTCCTTTAGTGTAGGTTCATAATAAATCTACATTAATAGCCTCCCTTAGTGACTAATTAACGTCTCTGAGTGATAGAATAATTGCTTTACAAGTATATTCGCTTCATTATACTAAATTATAAAATAAACATTACTCTAAAGGCTTGTACGCACCAGGATAGTATTTTAGTCGAGTAGCGAGTAGCAAGTATCCGAACAAAGGATTTACTAATCTACTCTACTAAAATGTTGCTGTTCGGAGACGATTAGTTACTAAATTACTATCCTAGTGCGTAGATTTAGGCTTAAACGAATCCGAACAGTAGTAAATCCTTTCTTCAGATAAATGCTACTTGTTACTCGACTAAAATACTATCCTGGAGCGAACAAGGCTTAACATAAATTGAAAAGTGAAAACGGAATATGTGTACCTTTTTATAAACGGTTTGTATCGATTTAATTATCACTAGTACAGCTAAATCATTGCGACATGTGTTCACATTGTAAAACTAGTTGAAAAATTAATGCCGAGCTATAAAAAATATAACTAGAGACGTAGAAAGGCTTTTCCGATCACTCAAATGGTTAATAGAAACTAGTTTAGAAAAGCAAGCCTTTTACTTACTAAGAATAACGTATTAGAGAAATAGTTACATAGTTAAGAGACGTATTAAATCTCTAATTATATATTAATTACACACTGCAATAAATTACTTTCTTAATTTATTTAAATAATTAGACAAGTAAAAAGTACGCTTGAGGGAACACGCTCCTCAAACAAGTCTTAGGTTATTTTTTATTAAATAAATATATAAAAACATCTTAAATAAACATAAACAGACTTTTTTTGATTACATAATACACACATTGAAGCAAACAAAACAATAATAATACAATTTACCGTAATAGAGAAGAATCTAATCCGCTTCGACTGACCATTTACATTGAAAGACGTTGATTCATCTATTAAGTGGCATTATCAGTTTTTCTCCGACACCTTCGTAAAGTGTGTAATTTAACAGTATTTTATGCTTATAATAAGACATTAATAGAAGCATGAGATTTACCTTCACTTATTTCTTGCGCTTGAGCACGGATGAGCGAAGATTAAGTCGACTCAAAGTTCGGACTTTCTGGAATTAGTTTTTCTTAAACCAGTTCATCTTTTAGTACTTCGTAGATGGTTTTAAAACATCCTTTTCTTTCTTGGCACTTCAACAGTCTTAAAGATTTTTAAATACATTTCAAAATTCGTCTTTCCAGAAATTGACGTTGCCATAATATTGGCCGAATTCCAAAAAGTAAAATTGTACTCTGATTTAAACATGCAAGCTTATAGGACTAATAAATGGGGATTTTATTGAAGTGTCAACTGTTTTTAAAATAACCTCAACTCTTTATTATAGAAATACACTCAGAAACTGTCGACAAGAGCTGCAAAAGTCAGGGCGTAAGTGTAAAGTTCAAACATAGGCTATAGATACCTGCATTTGTCGGCACGCGCTAAGTGATAAGATAGGTCCCGCTAGCCTCGCGGTCGCTGACCTTTAGGTCGTCGGTTGCGTGTCTTGTCACCAAATTAATGGGTCTCCCTTTACCGGCGCCTCCCGTGCTTACCCTGTAAGGATTGACCCAAATTAACTAGGAATATTAATCATAACTATGAAGCTATTTTACATGCAAGTATCGCAGGGGCGACTATGAAGAAATTAAAGATAATAGAATTAATATTTGTCTCAAATACAAACATAATTTTGAGAATAATCATTAAAAACAATATTTTGTGGGAAGAATGACATTAAGGTCCCATTTTTTATCCGACTTCCAACAGAAGGAGGTTATCAAGTCAATTAGTTTTTCTTTACAACTTTGCTAACTGATATCTCCCAAACCAACCGCAACCAAAACTCCATGGTCTGTGGTTATCTTTACCTGTATAGGGTAGGTAAACACAGAAACTTCAAAGTGTTATACTATAACGAAGGTCTGGCGATCGTTACAGACGGGGCTATTAAAAACTTGCACTAGTTTATTGTTATTTGTTGATAATTTTGTTACTGTTGTTATTTGTTGCAGGTGAATCACCTGATTGATTGATGTGTCAATACAGGTCATATTAGTCATTAAAATGTGTCTTTTTTAAACCATAAGAAGTGTTAGTTAACTATTGTGTCTCGAACGTGAGAACTTTTTTTATGTAACACAGGAAATACATGTGTTCAAATTGTATCAGATTATGAATTAAAAATCCTCTCCAATGATTCAATATTAATTACCTTATTTACGTGCTTTCTGTGGCTTAATAAAGGGCTTATTTACGAATACTCAAATACTAGAGAAACCGTTTTTCGTATTATGAGTGTGGGGCCACAGGCTTTATTTTAGTCTCCTTTCCCTTCCTATCCTTTTCCTATAAACACATGACAGGAAGAAGAATTGGGCTTGGTGGGGGAGGGGACGCATTGCAAGAGGAATTATCCTCTTACTGTGCGTCTCCTCCTCCGTAGATTAAGGGTAGGCAACGTATCTGCAATTGCAGATGTTTATGGGCAGCGGTCCCTTCGCTATTTCAGTGAATCCATGTGGCCGCGTGCTCGTTTGCCACTTTATAATATATAACAAAAAGACCCTGTCGTTGCTTTTTATGACTTCCGGCTCAGATATCCTTAGTCTTCAGATAGAATCAAACAAAGGTGCGACCAGCGAATTGTTGTTCACTATATCTGGTCTCTATATTCTTAAAACTCTTTGACTCTATCATTTGCTCCAGACCTTCCAAAACATTGCTCATAATTGTGATATTATCAACTTTAACATGTCGAGAATCAATTGTGTAATATAATTTCTTGTACGAAACTTCGCGTGTAAGAAATTCCGTGTATAGATATATCACGTGCTGTTAAATGTACTTATTTATACGATTCAAATGTACATGATCTGTCGAAGATACTCGTAATCAGAATGCATGCAGCATGCAAATAGAATAAATACATATTTTTGTCGCATGTTACATGCGTTATACAAGGAAACTAAGAAAATATATGTTTCCCAGTTGATATGTAAATGTATAAAAAATTATAATACATAAATTTCTACTTTAACAATTAATTTGCAACACGATATTGAATAGACAAAATTTATATATTTTTTAACGACGGATAAAAAGCGCAGACCTCTTGTTCCGTCAAATCGTGGAGCCGGATATCATTAATGTTGCCATATAAAAACTTTTGAGTACACTTTAAAAATGGAATGTGCATAAAGCTTATCATTTTCATGTCTATGGTTTTTCTATCAAGTTCGGAAATTACCAGGCCATAAAATCTCAACAAAAAAAAAAACAAGTTCGGAAAGCGCGAATGCGCCACTATATTTATGTGGGATTAAATGATAACCTCAAATCTGACATTTCTGTAACTGGTTACTGCAGATCTTTATGGTTAGTCACGTAATATAGTTAAGTTTCGTTGCCTACTTTGCCCAAAAAAAGATAGAAGACTATTGACCTACAACGGTACAATAAAAAAAAATTACATTACAGCTAATAAAGATTTACGAATAAACATTATTTATAGTCAATATTGCGATAAATTCGTTTTTTTCTTTTTTATAAAAAAACGGTACAATAACTTCGTCATTAAATAAATACTTAAGCACTAACAGGTTCAGGGGAATTACGTTTTATTTTTAACTTTTACTACATAATTACTCATTTATCAATCATACAAATTACATATAATCGTCATACAAACACAAATATATTAGTTGCCAAGAATTTGCGCAAAACTTAACTTCTAGTTAAAATGAATCATGAAAATTATGTTTTTTATAAAATGATGTATTTCAAACTATCCTTAACCCTACGGCTTCAATAACCGACGTCACGCAAAATAGGTCTTACGCCGAAGTAAAACCTCCGTTTTTTGCGCGATCTCGGTCTAATGAAGCTGTAAGATAAGCATATAAAAGTTGTTGCACAAAATAATTAAAATAATAGCCTAAACAAAAACAATGAATGCATCATTTATCTCTGTACATTGTTCGCGTCATATAAATTATCTACATGTGACAGTTTAAGTAATTATACAGGCAGACAGACATTCTCAGTATTCCGAGCATGCAGACGTTTACCGCAATTTATACTTAAACGTTTATCGTACTTTATAAGTCATACGCTTTCTTGTAATGAAAACTTGTATAATTCAACTAGCTGTTGCTGGCGACTTCGTCCGCGTGGAATTAAACAATATAGCCTATGTTACTCGGGGATAATGTAGCTTTCTATGAGTGAAAGATTTTTTTAAATCGGCCCAGTAGTTCTTGAGTTATTTCAATACGTACAAAAATACAAAGTTTCTCTCTTTATAATATTAGTATAGACTAGCTGTCGTGCGCGACTTCGTCCGCGTGGAATTAAACAATATAACCTATGTGACTCGGGGATAAAGTAGCTTTCTATGAGTGAAAGATTCTTTTAAATCGGCCCAGTAGTTCTTGAGTTATTTCAATACAAACAAAAATACAAAGTTCTTCTCTTTATGATAATAAGTATAGATGTATAATTATTATGTGGATGTGTGACGTTGATCCTTTATCTCTAATGTCTTAACAACCAGAGTTCCGTGGTATTCCACAGCTCGAACACTTATAGAACCATATCATCGTCGTCGTGGCCCAGGGGTTTAACTCTTGACTTGTAAACTGTAGGTCCCGAGTTCGAATCCCGCTATGTACCAATAAGTTTTTGATTTTCATATGTACATGTTTACCTGACCCTCTTACGGTGAAGGAAAACATCGTGATGAAACCTACACATATCGCATCGGGTTCTGAACTCATAAATTCCATGTCCGTACCGCTGCGACTACAGATATATTTATATTCATTGGTATTACATCGATAAATCCTATCACCACTCCAAAAATAATCACTTTTCTAACTTGTCAACAATCTGACAGCTTTATTGGTTCCATATAAAATTAAGATACTTTCTATTTCAAACTCAAACTCAAAATATTTATTTGCGCGAAGCTAAGCTCTGTCGAAATATAGTAATCTATTTTTTACACAGACATTTCGAACTTCTAAATTACAAGTTATTGTACCTATGTGGCCTTCAATAATTTGATATGTAGTCTTATAGAAAAGTTATCGTCTGGCTATACTTCTTCTACAATTTTTGGCCACTGTGCCAAACTGATAGGATCAATATTCACCTGCTAACTGCCACAACTTTAGCCCTTTTTACTTGAACATTTTTCTCAATATTGACTTATTAACTATTTCAATAACCTGTGGGTTTCGAGTAGTTATATTTTGTTACATATTGTCTCCCTCATATTTTCTTGAACAAAAAAGAGATAGCAATTATATAAGAAAACTGTTTGAAAGTTATAAACTCTCTGTAAAATACATAATTATAATACTCATAAACAAAACACAAACATAGGTTCAAAACAATCTTGAAATTATTTGATCCGTCTACAAATAAATCGAGACAATAAAGCTATCCGCAATATCTCGTTTCAATTAAGTTGAAAGCCTTTAAAATAAAATCACTCCAAGAAGCTTGATAAAGACAAAGTCTGATAGCTTCGGTTGCAGGTTTCAATTAGCTAAAACAATAGGGGATCGGTTTCTATCAAGTTACGACGCAGACGAGACAAGACGGGATTTGTCTTAATATTTCCATTTATATTTTCCTGTAATATTGGAGTGGCAATAACTAATAACGAGATAAATAACAAGCAACAATGATTTTGTGACGTTGTCAAAAGAGCTGCTATAATACCAATTAAAATAAATGTAAACTATTTTAAAGCTTGCACTAAAATCACATTTTTGCATAACACAGAAACTCTGCGATTTCTTAATCTTTGATAAGTAAAAAAAAAGAAATAACTTCTCTCATCACATAACATACATCTTCTGTCATCGTTGGCGCCAAAATGTTTTATACACACAGATGTACCATAAACTTTAATTTAAACTTTTAAATAGTAATTCTCACATCCTTAGCATACTCCGTCGTCTGCTTTAAATGTATTCTTAGAAATGCTAGACTTGATCTCAATTCAGGTTAAAAAAGGCAATTTCAAAGGAACGCAATTGTCTGCAGTTTAAACATTTAATGATACGATGGCACTTTTCTATGCCATTTTTATTGTTTTATTGAAATGTCCTCACGTTTCTGTCTAGCCAGGTTTTTATATTGTAACCACTATTTAAATATAATGACTCATTTTATTATTGTTTCTAAGAGAAAAGCTCCCATGTCTTTTTTCAGCAATTTCTCAAGAAATTATAAAAGAAAATAATAGAGTTGTTTAGAAGTGATTATTTTTTATTTACTACCTGGTTGTCAGTAATATCTAAGAATCTTAAATTGACCTAAGCGCGTTCAACGATTATTTTGCTCTGAATACAAAGATAATAAGCGTAGCGGGTCTGTGACGATTTTGCGTGCGGCGGTGTCGCGTGCCATCGACAGAAACTAACTAAAAACTAACAGAACGCCAGAATAAACCCCCAGTAATAATGATTCTAAACGCAAAAGAAATGCTACTGAAGAAACTTTGTTTCGCAATAGTGTTGGCCACGATAATCCTATCGATATCGTTTATATCGACTTTTTGTTCACCGACGTCAGTTTTAATTTAATTCCTAGAAATATTTTTGTTTCCTTAAGTAAAATTTGCTAATGGTGCGCAGATATTTATGGTATAAATATTGTTAATTTTAAACCTGAAAAAAAAACTAAAAGAAAATATGTAAGCCACAATTTTAATCAGATCAAGCAGATCCCTTGTTTTTATCCATAATAATTTTATGATAGAGATTTTCGCAAGACATTACTTAAAAAATACACAGTTTAAGTAATTGGTAGACTGAACATTTGATTAATATTAAAACGGATAGAAAACACTCAGCAAAGTTGTAAATAACGCATTCATATTTCTGAGAAAATCACCAAAGGATTTTTTTCTTATAACGACACGCTCGACCGACAGATCATCGGAGCATCAATTCTCATTGCAGACAGTAAATAAATAAATCGATTTTATAAACGAAACAACGATTTGCAACATAAGTTTATATTTAGGTAACTAATATTAACTTCTTACTTCTGAGCTTAACTTAAAGTTTAAAGGTTTATTAATTGAGAAAAACCTTCTTAATTTTGTCTTAGAATCTAGTGATTGTCAAATTAAATTATTACTATAACATTAAATTAAATTCTTAAAATTTTATAACGGAAAGTTTATGACTATTTTGTAATAATGACCATATTCACATCACTAGCAAATAATTAAGCGCATTAGGGATAAGTAATCCGATATCTACAGGCTGCCGTTTGCGTCTCGAAAGCAGACGCGTTTGCACATCCTGTATACTTAACGGATAATTAACGTAAAACAACTAAGAAGTTAATTATACTTTTGATGCAAACCTGATAAACAGATGACAATCATTTAATTCCCGACAAAATTATACATAATCGAAGATTAAGATGTCTTAATAAAATGTGCTAAATGAAACATTATTTCAAAAATATTTTCATTGCGCGTTTTTTAGAGATTTGAAAGATAATCTACACTAATATTATAAAGAGAGAAACTTTGTATTTTTGAATCGTTGTATTTTTGTTAGTATTGAAATAACTCAAGAACTACTGGGCCGATTTCAAAAAATCTTTCACCATTAGAAAGCTACATTACCTCCGAGTAACATAGGCTATTTTTACGTAGGTAACTAATATTAACTTCCTACTTCTGAATTTACTACCTTAAAGTTTAAAGACTTATTAAGGCCTTTTTTCGGTAGCCGTTTAGAAGTTTAGTAGAAATCTATCAGTTACATTGGCAAGCGCCTTGCAAGAATCTTTACGCAGTCTATTCGCAAAATAACTGAACCAATCAACCATAGGCGTTGTAATACCAATTGATTTTTTGTACGACTTTCTTGACGTACGCTTGTTTACTCATCGATAATCTCATTAGGTGTTAATTGCAATGAATCATTGTGTCTAGACACGATCGTCAAATAAAAACTACTATACCAAAGAGATATTATACCGAGAGAGATAGTATAATATATCTTTTTATTACACTACAAAAAAGTGAATTTGATAAAAAGCAATTTAATAATTGAAACTAGACTTAACAATAATTAATACAGATAAAAAAAATGGTAAATATTTAATTTTGATTGTATTTTTATTGCTTATAGTTAATTAGGTTTTAAAATGTAACCTAACATAACCTAAAATTATTGTTTATAGTCACAATTGTACTTGTTTTTGTAAGGCATACGACATATGCGATGGTTCCAAGAATGGGACAAATGAAGAGTTTGCGGTTACAGAGAACATCGACCCGGCGTGTGGTTGCCAGTAAAAAAAAAATTCTAAAGAAAATACTTAACAAAAAAAATAACTTCACTTTAACGAATCACTAACTTAAACTTAACGTTACTTTCTTGTTAATGCTTTAATTAACATGATGAATGAACATATTTTCAATAAAAAAAATATATTACCATCTGCCCTCAATTAGTTCGAATACTTTCAGTAAGTATTTGGCAACACTGTCTTGTTAATTAGTTCGTCTTTTTAACTTTTTTAACTGTTTGTAATAAACTGACTCTAGAAAGATCATTCTGCCACAACTTTTATCTGCAATGTCATGTTTCAGACGTAGACACTGCAAAAAAAAAAAAACAACGCAACTCATTCGAAATGCGTAAAAGAAAAGCAGTAATGACCGTGTAATGTACAGGAATTCGAATAGTCAGGAATAAAAATAGACCTTCTACTTATCCGTTTACGAAGAATGATATTATCAAGATAAAAATACGCCTCGCTATAAATAGTCACACATTATCCTTCAATGTATGTAGTCCTAGTACAACAAAAAAACATTGTTTTACAGAAAAAGTGATGCCGGGACAGTTTTCGCTACTTACAGAGTCAGTTAATTATTAATATGGTATTCCTTAGTGGGCTTAAAAAATACTATAGCCATCGGGAGCTATAGGGAATTGTTTAAGTGAAAATATGGGACTCGTGTATTGTAGTTTAAAACATGTTATTTAATTATGTCAGCAAAGATATACTATAGATGGAACACTCGAAGCCTAAAAGTGAGGCATTTTCTTTGACCTCCGGAGGTCTCACGTAGGGAGATTTCCCCTAGTGTTGACCTCTAAATTATATTTGCCGACATAAAAAGTCGACCGAATATAACATTTCTCAAATTTAAATTTTATTTCATAGTATTTACTAAAGTTTAATATTATAATTAATCGAGACATTTATAAAACGCTAATTAAATATTAATAACAACCATAAAACAAAAACGGTCTTTGTTAAAAATGGTTTAGATTTAAATTGTTTCAAATAAAACAATAATAATAAAAACGTTTTACTGAATGTTTTAGTTTCTTCTACTGTTTATTTTAAAAATTAAAAAAAAAACACAATTTCCCAAACTTGGGAATTTTTTTCATGATACTGGCAAGTTTTTTTTCAAAAAATGTCTTTCTTGGCACGCTATTTGACGTCAAATTAGTATGGAGCGCTTCCTGTATGTATAATATCTCTTTGTATGTAGAATTTAATAACGTCTTTACCACAAAATTCAAATTCAAATCGTGAAATTCAAATGTAGAGCAAAATAGTGCAGACAGCGTTGGCTGGAAGGTAGCGACAGGAATTAATTGCCGGACTGTAACAATGAAACAGTGTTTACACTAGCTGTAGCATAGTACTTGTACTGTACGCTTGTACTTAGCCCCCTATTCCGAAAACACGTATAAAGTACTCCGATAAACGAGGACCAATAAGTCGTCGATTATACGCTACTGGCGGACACTCGGAACTAAATAAGATAGACCAGGAGTGTCATTGGACCAAAATATGTATCATAAAAAGTACCAGAACCAAGGATGTTCTATATTTTGGAATACATTTTATGAATGTACCGGTACCAAACATAGAAAGTACAATAGTAATAAAGTGTTTTTTACACTTTACAGGAAGACGTAATCAATAAAAGTTTACACGTTTTTTTTTACGTCAATTAGAGCACTTTTTTATTTGTTACACATGTCTATCTCTAGTTGTTACCTTATTACTGACAAGATATGCTTTTTTAGATGTTTTTCAGTAACGTAAACCTACTGTTAAAGTGTGCAAAAACGTCAAGAATGCATGCGACACAGCGTCAGTGCGTTGACCGCGACCCGGGGTCGAGGGCAAGCGGTCACTGGTGAGGGTACGCACACACTGTCGCCGGCTAATGTAAACATAGCTTAACACCTACAAATTCATGACACACCTTGTACTACATTTCATTAAAGTGAACCAACCACATAATACTTACGGTAGTAACCCAGAGGGGTGAACAGTCATGGTACGGATTTATATCTGTATTTCTACTAGCTGTCGCCTGCAAATCCGTCCGCCCGGTAAATTAAAACTTGGAAGTAGTTGGAAACCTTAAAACAAACATCCATCAAGGCAAACTTTATATTCACATTTATAATATTATTAAGTTAGAAAAAGTATTGTGAAAATTTATGAATATTATTCGCTATTACGTATTTAACATGTTCCATGGCGCAATGATTTCGTATATATCACAGAAGTGAATTTACTGTCCTAGTCCGTGGCATTAAAAGTGGTAAACTACTGCAATAATACATTCGGCTCATGTTTTATGTTTTAAAGTCCACTTCCATAAGAAATAGGGTCAAATTAAAGATACTATCTCTATGATATATGACTGTAATTGCCAGCCAAGCGTCCTCTATTAAACTGTATGAGAAATTGACTCAATTCTTAAAACGGTACTCCGCCCTAATTGCTGGTCCATCTTTTAATGAAATACGCTTTGAAGTATCGTAATTATAACTTTTAGTCACTTAGCTATTTTATTTATCAATTGTTTGAGAGCACAGACATTCTACCAAAGATTAAAAATGATTAAAGTCTGATAATGAATAAAAGTCA
>QDHC01001946.1:188275-202069 GCA_013186455.1 Papilio dardanus tibullus
GCGTTGTTCGCAAGACTTATAAATTACAATATAACGCAAAATAATGTAAAGTCAACGACAACTGCTTTCATAAACGACAATTAAATATGATAAGCCTGAAATATGTTTTATTATTTCCCTCCTTATAAACTACTAAAGTACTATGTTATTTCGTAATTACCTAATTAGGTAGGGAAGAGTAAATCTAAGCGATAAATGGATCAATTTAAAAAAACAGACTCATTGAAGATTTGCTCCTGTCTTCACATACGTTTGGATGCAAAGATTTTATATTTTTTGTAAATTACTGGTTACGGAAGAAAGATCGATCACATGGTTGTAGTTAGTGACCATCGGTATTATGGTATTATCTAGAAAACAAAAATAAAAAATCAAAATTACGAAAGTTCTCATTCGAATAGGGGTAGGTGATGCAATATGCACATATCAAAGATATGTGTAAAGTCACACAAAATACGCGTTAGTCGTGGAGTTGCGGATAATGAAGCCCATACATACGGGCAGGTTGACTAATAGGACATGGCCACCAGCTAAGCGGAACAGCGGGGACAGTGGACAGTCAGCAAATAGAAGAAAGTCTGTGTGTTTGACACTTATAACTCATTTTGTGTTTTTCTTTTTGTCATAAAGAAAAGACTGGAAAATTTACAATATTCTTTAAGGCGCAGACTATAGATGGCAGCACTGTCACTAAAATAATATTTAAAACATATTTTAGTAAACACTAAACAATTCGTCTGTTAAAGAAGAAAATAATTATTAATAATTAGTATTCCTATTATTACAAATAGTTTAAATATTTATCATTACCAGAATTATGCCGGTGTCAAAGATAGTCATGACGAGTGACATGAAGCAATGGCAACACTGAGTGCACCTGCAAAACAATATGGTGGAAGCGGCTCGTCGAACTGTCATGTCAATTATCTCAAAATGTTTATTATTTTATAAATAAACATTATAATTTTACAAATATGTCATCAGCAGAGCCTTCACAAAATAAAACATGGGAACTTTCACTATACGAACTCCATCGGACGCCACAAGAAGTGATAACAGATGCCACGGAAATTGCGGTATCCCCAAGAAGCTTGCACAGCGAACTGATGTGTCCGATTTGTTTAGATATGTTGAAAAAGACGATGACTACTAAGGAATGCCTTCATAGATTTTGCTCAGATTGTATTATAACTGCTCTTCGGTCTGGCAACAAGGAATGTCCGACATGTCGTAAGAAACTGGTGTCAAAGCGTTCTCTGAGACCCGATCCTAACTTCGACTTGTTAATATCTAAAATCTATCCTAGCAGAGATGAATATGAGGCTCATCAGGAGCGCGTCCTGGCTAAGCTGAACATGTCCCACTCGCAAGCGTCGTTAGTGAATTCTATAACCGAGGGTATAAAACTTCAGTCCCAGAACAGACCACAGCGATCAAGAAAAAACCAAGAGGAAAGCAGCACTCCGACGAATTCAAACGGTACTTCGGAACCTGCACAAAACGGTAACAGTTCCTCAGTGCCTAAAGATGGGACGTCAAGTGGTAATCCAATCCCCCCCGGTCAGTCCACCTCCAACCCGGCGTCGGTGCGAAGTACGCCGTCTCCGGTACCTTCAAACGTAAGCTCTGTGTCAAAAAACACAAGCACAACTAAAAGGGCAAAATCTGTTCTTACATCGGAACGCAGTGAGGAAAGTGAATCTAGCGATGGCAGGTCTGTTCTCATTATAAACATATTTAAACATGTAAATAACCGATCTGGAATGAAGTAGCACACTTCGAAATTATCCAACCATTTCTAGAAATGCTTTCTTTGCCTGTACGAGGAATTGCAAACCTCATTTACAGAGTAGGGTAACAATTGGATTAAATATTATATTACTATTATTAAATATATTCAAAATTTATTATATAAAAGATTTTATCCAACAATATTTATATTTAAGAAAGATATATTTGCCTGTTTTTGTTGTGCCAAAATTAATCTATTTCTTTCAAGACAAAACCAACAGGTAAATTCTTCTTGCTTTAATTTTGAGTTGCAAAAATACTTTTTAAAATTTTAACTTCAAAGTGTTGTATTATTATTTTATTTATACAGTACACAATAAATTGATATAGTATTAAATATACCAAAACTAGTTATTTTTTAATAAAATTTATAGATTGAAATGAATGCCACATTTAATTATAACAAAGGGCATAAAACTGCTTACCAATGATCACAGATAAAACTTGACTACATATTATAAATTTTTGTTAGTAAAGTATTCTAAAATTGTTAAATTAATACTTTAAATATTATTAACATGTGTATTTCTAAGATTTTTCATTAATACACTAAAACATTTGTTTCTTATTTTAAGTTCTACTTCTAGATAAAAGTCCTAGCTTCTATATGCACTCCTTCACTTGCTTTTCTAGTATTTTCCTGTCTATCTTGTTAATATACAGTCAAACCTGGATAAGTCAGACACTTCTATAAGTGAGATTCATTGTCTGATCGTAATGGACAAACTTTATAAGCAAGCTCTGATTAGAGAGGAACCTCTTTAAGTTAGTAATTTTCTGGTCCCAACGGACAACCTCTATGAGCGAGAAGCACTGATTAGAGAGAAACCCATAGAGGTTTCTCTCTAATCAGAGCTTCTTTACTGTAGAGGTTTTCCGTTGGGACCAGAAAATGACTCTCACCTAAAAGCGAGAAGCTCTGATTAGAGATAAACCTCTAATCTAGGGTCATTTTCTAGTCCCACTGAACAACCTCTATAAGAGACAATCTGATTAAAGAGAATCCTTTATAAGTGAGACAAATATTTCTGTCCCTTGGGCTCTGGCTTATCGAGGTTAAAAAGTAATTATTCATTTATCTTATGTTTTTCTAGTATTTTTTATCCAATTACATCTAGAAAACTAAATTAATAGAATCTGTCAGTTAATTAGTAATACATTTGTTACTCTGTTTTCTCTTCTTTTTCTTAAGCATGTCCCTGGATTTTGTTGCGTTTTTTTTTTAGTATTATTTCATTATTAACTGTTACAGAACTGAAGGTGAAAATTCAATGGATACGGAGGGGGAGGGGGAGCCCCTGAACCCAAACGAAATAGAGTTAGTATTTAAGCCACATCCAACGGAAATGACCGGAGATAATCAACTAATGAGAGCCCTGAGAGATAGCTCTGTTAGATATCTCAAGACCACAGCTAATGCTTCAGGTATTTATCATTTTAATTATTATGCTAATCTGTAATATACGAAAACCCTGAACAATATGGACAAAGAGTAGTATATGATGTAGCATAATTTTAATACAGTCAAACTTGGATAAGCGCGAAAACTTCTATTAGCGCGAGTCATTCTCTGGTCCCGCCGAGCTACCTCTATAGAGCGAAACCTCTACAAACGAGACAGATGTCGAGGTCCCTTGGACGTTATCCAGGTTCGACTGTATTTGATTTTAACTACATTTGACTTGAAAATCCGTTTCTTTTGATATAGAAATAAGATTTATTTTGGCTAATATAGTAGACGTAGTATTAATAAGCGAGAGCTATTAACAAGACAATGTTTTTCATACTTTTTTTAAATTATTGAAAAAAGAACTAATTAAACATCTTAACATGTAAAGATATATGCCATTAAGGGTTAACAAAGACAATTTTATTATCATTTTTATGCTATGGCTTTACTAGACCGAGTTCAGTATCAAAATGGAGATTTAGCTGTGGCCTAAGGCCCCCTTATCGCCAACTCGGTCTAATGAAGCTTAGTTTAAGCTAGGTTAGAGTCCTTGGCCCGCCGCCCCCTGGGGGCCGCGCGAACTGAACTGGTATGGAGCTTGGGCATTAATATCATTTTTAATTTCAGTGGATCACTTAAGTAAATATTTAGCGATGCGTCTGACTCTGGACTTGGACGCGGAGCTGCCGGAGGCGTACCGTCTACTCAACTTCTGTATCTACGTGGCGCCGGCGCCCGGACAGTTCGTGCCACTCGCAGGCTCGCAGACACTGAGGCAGATCAATGATAAGTTCTGGAAGGTATGTTATTTTTCCGTTTTTTAGGTTTAGGCAGATAATAAAGATTATATCTAATGGAGAAAACATTCACACTATTCTGAACCTGATTAGTATTTATTAGAGACTAGCTGTTGCTCGCGACTTCGTTCCCGCGGCAATACTATTTCCTATGTTACTCGGGGATATTGTTAGCTTTGTACTGGTGAAAGAATTTTTGATATCGGCCCAATCATTTTTAAATTACTTAAGTAACAAAAATACAAATCTTTCTTTGTAATATTAGAATACATAATAGTATTTTGCTTCAGAGTTAAGTGCCTCCATTTTCCAGGATACCAGAAATTGATAGTTACATCTGCTTCAGGGCTAAATAGATGGTCAAACTGCCCATATGCATATTATTTCTTGTTGCTATTGTGTAATAGTGCACTAATTATTATATTTTTGTATTTATGCTTGATAGTGGAGTTTATACCAGTCTGGTTTGTGTTTTTTTCTTATAAATAATTATTTGTTGTCAGGTTAACAAGCCGCTGGAAATGTACTACTCTTGGAAGAAGACTTAGGGAATGAAACTCATTTTAGTTATGCTTTAACATAACTAAAATGATAGAATAGTTAAGTGTATATGTATATTATATTATGAGATATGGACTCGTTATTCAAAACGTGATAAATATTAATGTTTAAATCTATGAATATAGCTCAGATTTATTGTGTTGGTAGCTCCGGAATATTCCGTAAACATTTTATGTTTTACTTTTTAGGTTGGTAGTATGAAAGAAAAATACAATCAAAATAACAATTTTATAGATTAAATTAATTTGAAAAAGTAAAATATTTTGTTCAAAAATTATAATTTCGTGTGTTTATAACGCTTTGGTTTCATTAGACCAAGTTTGCGATAAAAACGGATGTTTTGTTTCGGCGTTATGCCGTTTTTTGCATGACATCGGTCTAATGAAGCCAGCGTAAATGCAAAAAAAACATTATTTTCTAGTATATTGATTGAAAATATATGGAATGGAATATTTCGTAGCTGTCAACTCTACCATATAATTATAATATGTACTACAAATTGTAATTTGAATAATATAATATCAATAAAATGCCATATTTTAGAAATTGACTACTATAAGAATCAATAGAATTTTCCAATTTAATATAATATGAATAATATAAGATTTTGTAATACAATATTTCAATAATACAATTTTTTTTCAGTACAATTATTATAAAAATATACAAGAATTCCTGTAAGTTTCCACTAACAAAGAATTATACAAAAACTATAACATTTCTAATTAATACTAATCTACTATTATCGAACCTCGATAAGCGAGAACTGGATTAGTGAGAAACCTGTATAAGCGAGCGTCATTGTACGGTCACTAGGGACAATTTCCATAAACGAAAAACTCTAATTACAGAGAAACCTCTATGAGCGTGACAAATATTTCGGTCCCTTGGACTATCGACTGTATTAGAATAGAAAAGAGAGATAATATAGTTTTGTACCATTATTTTGTCTATGGAACCTCAAGGTCAAAATGATAGTAAAAAAAATGCCTCGAATTCATATACTGCCAAGGAAATTAATGTTTATAATAGTAAAAGAAATCTCATTTTGAATTACCTTATATGGTATTTAAATTATCAAACCTGTAGAGTCCAACGGACCGCGATATTTATTTAGCCAATAGAGGTTTCTCTAATCCGAGTTTCTCGCTTACGCAGGTAGCTCGTAGGGACCAGAGAATGTCTCTCTTAACCAGGTTTGACTACATTCTATGTATCAGTTAAATAACTGAAGATATATTCTTTTGTGAATCAAGATTTGATTTTGCATTTAAAATTTGTGCAATAACAAACTTGCTGGTTCCGAAAATAATTTCATTATAAGTATCAATTATATGATAATCTTGTTTAATAATAAAAAAAATTATATCCCACATATGAAATTTAATTTGTGTGTCTTATTTTGTATTGTCCTGTTTATAAATTGTCGTTTTTAGTTAATTAATTTTACTAATTATTGCTACTAAAGCCTTGCTCGCACCAGGATAGTATTTTAGTCAAGTAGCAAGTAGCATTTATCCGAACAAAGGATTTAGTACTGTTCAGACTTGTTTAATGTCCGTACAGCAACATTTTAGTAAAATAGATTAGTAAATCCTTTGTTCGGATACAAGCTACTTGCTACTCGACTAAAATACTATCCTAGTGCATTCAAGGCTTGAGTTCAATTATGTAGGGAAAAATAAAGGGATTTTTGGATGGATTGTGTGAAAGAGGATATGTGTAACAGAGTTCCAATATGATGGCTGACAGACATGTATGGAAGAGTTTATATTATGCTAACCCTTAAAGGAAAAGGACAGGTTGACCAAGTTTCACAAAAAAACCTTAGGAATTCAGTGAAATAAAAAATACATTTAGGCTTATAATTTTTAATTTTAGCTTCATATATTAATATAGTAAGGTACATTATGTAGTTTTAAATAAATAATCACATTATTTGGACGAAAATAAAGTATGCAATAGAAAATAACAAATTGTGTTTAAACTTAGTTCAAACAAAAAATAACAATATGATGTGTATTGAATTCATACAAAAATGTAAGTACTGTGTGGCGCGAGATTTTAAAACATTTTTAAGCAAGACACTGTATTCAATATTTAATTATTTGTAATAAAGTGTCTTCTAAAAGCACTGTATTCTCTACGGAGTGCCTTGATCGCTTCAACTTTTAGCAATTTCAATACGGATTCCATTTCATCTTTGTTCTCCGAGTCGCGAGCTATAACAAGTCTTTCCATTGTCGCGAAATCCAATTCTTCTATACGTTCAGCTTCATCAATTAAACTATCAAAATCTCTGAGGTAGGTACGGTACGATGTACTTTCGGCGTCCACAGAATAACCGAGTAGTCTCTCGATGTGTTCTAAAAAGTCTAACGTTCTCCGTCCATCTTTCATCTTTGTTGTGATCATAAAATTTCTAAACAACCTCCTACCTTTATCATCATTCAAGACGTTCTCAATTTTGTCAGTAAATCGATCTAAATCTCCCTTTGTTACACCTTCTTGATCGTCGCATCCACAGACGACAAAACATTTTTCCATTTTATCATTTGCGTGACACCGTGACCGTTTCCATAGTGTTATCGATTAAATTCAGACTTTCATTACAACTATCCATAGCTTTATCATATAAGATGTTTTATACGTATTACATCACTCAACGCATTATAGCTCAATCACATCTAAAGTTTATATTAAGTTCACAATTTACACGCAGTGATTCACCTTTCATAAAAGAAAGAGGTTATCTACAAAAATAGGTTCACACATCACACACTCGCGATGACTGGGAATCAACTGTAATTTAGTAGTAAATAAACACAAACACACTGCGCAACCGTTCTGCGATTGCGTACATTTAATAGAACTTTCTGAAGCATATTATTTAAGTTTATTTTAAACAGCTGATAACAGCAACTGTCCTTGACAGTTTACTTTTTCAGCACAAGAAAAGTCAAAATCAATAAAAATTACATTGTGTCAAAAATCCAAAAAGGTATTACATCATCACAGGTAAAAAATGCGTCGGGTTTTGTGTCTTGACCTCGAATTTAATTCATTCGTGGGAAATATAGGTAGTCGACGAAACAATGGAATCATTATACCTACCTACTTTAAGTTATACCGGGGTAGTTAAACTCAAGTTACACCAATAGGTTATATCCAGCTTGCAGCACATAAACACGAAGTCGACACTTAAATTGTATTCACTCTTGTATTACTTAGATGGGCTTTCTTAATAAATAAGTAAACTTTGTTACGTATTTATTTTAAATATCCCGCCAAACCGGTTTTGATTGCATCTAAAATCCTACTGTTTTTTTTTGGTCTCTGATAAAAACGTAGATAAATAAATGTTCCTCAAAGGAAATCTTCTTTTGTTCAATTTTACTATAAAATATTAAAACAAATAATAAATTTGTAAACCTTACAACATTTTAGATCTGCAAAAGCCTTGTATGCAAAGCATTACATTTCCAAAGACTAAAACGTAACCCTTCTAATCTATGGCAACTGCCAAAAAGTCGGCCATTTTGCAGGTTTGACGAATACTGCTACACGTGTTCTGTAGGTTAAAATGCTCTAAAATAATTAAAATTCGCTTTGTTTACCTGAAGAACAATATCACGAATTAAACTTATTTTTCAGGGCATTAAAATGGCAGTAACTAAGAAACCCGCGCCTAAAAAGGCACAATTGCATCAAAAAGGTAAGAAGGGAGTTAAGGGTGGTCAAATCCGCGGTAAAGGAATGAAAAGGAAAATCAACTTGAAGTTCACAATTGATTGCACACACCCCGCTGAGGACAGCATCTTGGACGTTGGCAACTTCGAGAAATACCTCAAGGAGCACGTAAAGGTTGAGAGCAAAACAAATAACCTAGGAAATCACGTTGTGATCGCTCGGGACAAGACGAAGGTGGCTATCAGCGCAGGTTGGTGTCTTTTATTTTATTCTGCATGAAATCAAAATAATCCAAACTATGTCCGTCATGTAAATTGTACAAATAGTTTTAAACCGACCGATCTTGTAACTCGAAATCTGTATAATTTACAAATTATTGTATTAGTGAAAAAACATTAATTCTTGTCCTTAATTATGAATAGAAGTAGTTCTTTGTGATTATATTAAGCATATTCAATGTTTGTTTACAACTACCAGAAATCTCATATTGGAAGTATTTCCAATTTTCATTTCTATTAAATATGTACTAGCAGTCGCCCGTGACTTCGTCTGGGTGGAACTAAAAAGAAAACATAGGAGCCTATGTGTCCTACATGTTCACTAAATTTCACCAAGTTCCATTTAACTTCAAAGAGACTAAACCTTTGTACACAATAGGATAGTATTTTAGTTGAGTAGTAAGTAGCAAGTATCTGAACAGAGGATTTACTAATCTACTCTACTAAAATATTGCTGTTGGCACACATTTAGTTACTAAATTACTATCCTAGTGCGAAGGTTTAGGCTTAAACGAGTCCGAACAGTAGTAAATCCTTTGTTCGGATAAATGCTAATTGCTACTCCACTAAAATACTATCCTGGTGTGAACTAGGCTTAAAGGTTGTCTGAAGAACTAATATCTATCCATTGTGACTTGCACTTGCAATAGTAAAATTTATACTATAACATTGTTACAGACATTCCTTTCTCCAAGAGGTATCTGAAATACTTGACAAAGCGGTACTTGAAGAAGAACAACCTGAGGGACTGGCTGCGTGTGGTCGCGTCCGCGCACGACGCGTACGAACTACGTTACTTCAACATCAACGCTGACAGCGATAATGAAGACAATGAAGATTAAACTGTTGCTAAATAAAATAGTTTTACACTAAATTCAGTTTTATTTATAACTAGCTGTTCCTTACGGCTTTGTCCGCGCGGATTGAATAATATAGCCTATTTTATTTGTAGCTTTCTAACGTTGAAAGAATTTTTAAAATCGTCTCAGTAGTTCTTGAGTTATTTCAATACATACTAAAATACAAAGTTTCTTTATATTATTAGTATAGATGTAGAAGTAACATGGTTGCTAATCTTATACTGTTGTCTTTTTATTATCATCTCAAGATTTTAGGTTTTTGCTGATCTCAAAAATTACATGAAAAAATAGGTTTTTTCATGTAATACGAATCATAGGAATTATGTGAATCAAGTGACCTTAAAGCCTTGTACACACGGTAGTATTTTAGTCGAGTAGCAAGTATCCGAACAAAGGATTTACTAATTTGTTGCTGTTCGGACACGTTTAGATACTAAATTACTATCCCAGTTCATAGGTTTAGGCTTAGTCCGAACAGTGGTAAATCCTCTGTTCGGATACGTGCTACTTGCTACTCGACTAAAATACTATCCTATGGGCTTACCCAACATGCTTTTCGATCGGCGATAAAATCATGTGATTGTCACGTGTGAGATATCGAACGTCAATGTCAGTTTCATACAAATTTGTCGATTCCATCAGCGACATCGCCGATCGAAAAGCATTTTGGGTAAGCCCACTGGTGCGTACAAGGCTTTAGTTCCTAAAGTGACTGGTCTGTAATAACAGAGAATACTCTTGGACTGGCTTTGCAAGGAAATATTTTAAACTTCTCAATATTTAGACATTTTGATTGAATTGTATGTACTTACAGTATCCAAAGGCTCATTATAAGCTTACTTTACATTCTTATGATAAGTGAAAGAAAAATATATATTATAAAGCCATACATAACAAGCATTTTGCTACTCGTTACATATGGTTATAATTTTAGTGTATTTTCCACAACTGCAAAATATCTCAAGCCACATGCCTTCAGTTTTAACTGTGCAGTTCGACTGCACAGTTAAACACAAGGATACGATAACTTAAAAATAAATAGTCAAACCTGACCCAGACGCACAGTTAAAACTGCGCAGTTTTATCATATTTTTAATTGTTCAGTTCTCAGTATTGCATACACGTCAATTTTAACTGTGCAGTTGCACTGTACATTTAAAACTGAAGGTAAATGGATTTAAGTTCTTAAGGTGTTTTTAAAAAATAAAACAAACATATAAATAATCGATAATATAATCATAATTCATTAATAACATGGTAAATTGACGAAAAAAGAGGTTCAAACTTAAACTAATTTCATCTAAGTTTTGTACTTACTACAACTATGTAGATTCATTGCCCGAGTTGACAACTTGATATACAAAATGCTCTTTCTAACATTTAACTATTAAATTAAACTTGCACTGGAGTTTGACTATTTCAGCTACCATTTAAGTAACATTTTATTAAGATTTTTAGATATGGGAACTACAAAATCACAATTTAACATGAGATATTATGTTTTTAGTGCGTAAAAGTCCCAAAAGAGGAATTTTGAGCCTTAAATCACCTTAAAATAAGGTAGATATTTGATAAACAAAATTAAATATCAACTTTTCCACGCAACTTCAATTGCGGGTAGTTTTGTCAAACATGTTATATTCTAACGCTATGGCTTTACTGGACCGTGTTCGCGAAAAAAAACGAGATTTTGCTTTGCGCAAGGGCGTTTCCGCGAATTCGATCTAATAAAGCCGTAGGTTTATGTATATTTCTTAACATTTTTTTTAAATACCCTCAATCCAACCTAATCTCATGAAAAATCGTTTTACAATACTGTTTATTTTGCTATTTTAGCTACCATAATTTTAAAATATGGCTCACAGGGGTTGCTATATTAAAATTAGCCTATATTTGGTGTTCCAGTGCAAGAATTATGGGTTATTTCACTTTCCGGAGGCAATTTCCTTCATCCTGTTGAGTGCGGAGCCCGCTTTGAACCATGAGATTTGTTGCTCGTTCATCGAATGATTTAATTTAATGCGGTCAACGCTGCCGTCTTTGTGTTTGATTTCACAATCCACTTGCTAAAAATAAAAGTAATACACATTTATTATTTAATATTAGTTTTATCATATGAGTCCTTGAGGAAATAAATTTTGGTAAATAGGTGTTCCAGACTATAGCGTCGGCTTGGTGCAAGAACTCATTAAGTGAGCAATGATACAAGTCGAGTAATCAGTTAATTAGTTTTAGTAATATTGAATGTCCTATACCATAAATTTTACTCAGTCATAGAGTCCAAACAAAAGCTAACAACTAGAGAGTTTTTACATTACATTTTTTACATTGAGATCTCATCAAGACGAGTTCATAGCTGTTATTAACTGTACATAATGTTTTTTTGCAGATTTCTTGCACTAAGCCGACGATATGGTCTGTGCATTTCATTGAGATCTGGTCCATTGTTCTAATACTTTTAAATATACTTCTATCCATCCATCCACATCGCATTTCTAATATAAGATAAGGTAAGATAGGAACATAACTGAAAAAGTTTCCTTAATATCTGCTAACATAAAAAGTTCATATTTTTCAAGTGACATTTTAAAGATTTTATCACTAAAATGTTGTAATTTTCTTAATTTAAGCATAGTTATAAAATTATTAAATTTGATACCTTGCCGGGCGCGAGGTTCTTGAGTCCGAGGAGGGAGATCTTGTCCGTGGGCTGGATCTTATCGTAGTCAGCCGCGTTGGCGAACGTCAGCGGCAGCAGACCCTGCTTCTTCAGGTTGGTCTCGTGGATTCTGTACAAAAAACAAATATCACTTACAAAAAATATAAAGGACCTAATCGATCCATATTTCTCTTTATACTATGCTTTACCATAACAATTTATATGGTCAAATTGACCGTCTATTACATTTCGTTGTGAATGAGATGTACCGTTGTATAAAATGTTTATCTTATGTGCTATTTTATCAATGAAGATTAATTTATTTATGTATAGTTCTCTGATTTCTAACAAACAACACAATTAATTTTAATATTGTTAACGATTTGATTAAAGGAATTCAAAAAATAATAAAAAAAGTGTCCCTTACGGTCAAGAGAAATAGAGTCAGGTCTGAAAGAAAAAAAATTACAATATTGAGGTACCCACCTAGCGAAAGATTTGACAATAATAGCTCTGCCACCGAGATGTCTAGGCTCCAACGCGGCGTGTTCCCTAGAGGAGCCTTCGCCGTAGTTCTCGTCGCCCACCACGCACCAGCGCGCGCCGGACGCCTTGTACGCGCGCGCGGTACCGGGCACCGGGCCCCACTCACCGGTCAATTGATTACGGACCTTGTTTAATTCACCGTTTTCCGCGTTCGTTGCTCTGTGAAGGAAATAGTTTTCATGTTATAAATTCAAATTCAAAAAGGTTTATTTACCCAAAAACTAATATTGAAAAGAGAGAATCTTCGCATTTTTGTATTCTTGTATGTACTGAAATAACTAAAAAACGTAGCAGCCATTTTTATTTACTAATAATAATGTCTCACGGAAGTTTAAACAGTGAAACTCAAAAACGATTAGGGCGATATCAAAAATTCTTTCACCTTAGAAATCTACAGTATTCTCAAGTTACATAAGCTTGTTTTTTAAATCCGCGTAGACGAAGTCGCGAGCAACAACTAGTAAATTCGAAAAACACGAATGGAATAATCTGACTCTATTAATTAAAAGTGAACTTGTCGCCAAAAAAGTGTTTTTAAGGCAAAAAAATACAGAAAAGAGAATTATTTGTTGGTAATTTCCCTCATGCGTTGATACTCACGTGATGAACATATTATTGGAGATGTTGTCAAGATGTCCACGGTACTTGAGCCAGGGTCCGGCGGCGGAGATGTGGTCGGTGGTGCACTTCCCCTTCACCTTGATGAGGATGGTCATCTCGCTCAGGTCCTTACCGTCCCATTTGTCGAAGGGCTCCAGGAGTTGGAGACGGTCGGAGGTCGGTGCTACGTCCACGGCTACTTCTGTCAAATGCACGAATATTTTTTAAATAGCAGAAAAAAATGGTTTAGAATGCATGTGGCCGAATTTTCAAACGGCTCTCAAATTTAATGGTCGCCTAAAATGTAAGTGGTTTCAAAATTAAACCATATTTCGAATTTAAGCAAGGACTTAACACGTAAGACGCTCTTAAATATTTGAATGGAGTTTGTAAATTCCAGTGAGAGACATTTAGTTGACAAACAAGACATATTTCCACGCTATTTTACGCTCATTTGACTCTAAAACTACTAACATATTTAAATGAATTTTGGTAGAAATCCCCAAAAATGTATACTGGGTTCATTTTAATCCGACAAAAGGGTTCTAACGTTTAAGCTTCA
>QDHC01001946.1:214311-230907 GCA_013186455.1 Papilio dardanus tibullus
AATTAAATAATATAGCCTATGTTACTCGGGTTTATGTAGCTTTCTAATGGTGAAAGAATTTTTTAAATCTGTCCAGTAGTTCATGAGTTATTTCAATAAATACAAAAATTAAAAAATACAAAGTTTGTCTCTTTATAATATTAGTATAGATATAGATTTATAGTCTGTGTCAATTTATAACTAAATTTTACCAATTTTCTTTTAGAGTTTATTAATTAGCTAGCTTTAAATGTAATTATATAACATTTACAATATAATTTAATAATATTAAAAGTATAACTGACCTGTGCTTTAGGGTCATCCAAATGAGAATATAGAACTTTTTCAGACAAGGTCATGTCCCGACCTAACCTCTTCTTAACCACCTCCAAATTTTTCGCCAACTTCTCGTAAGGTAATGGGGCTTTGTCGAGCTTCGACATAGCAACCTTGAACACATATTTATCACATTAGAAACACTTAATTTAACTCATAATTCAAATTTTCCAACACTTATATTGATTACATAACAATATTTGGTATCACTGAAAACAATGTTCCAAGGGCATTTTAAGTGTTTTAATGTACCTGAGCGGCTGCTGCGGCGAGGGGTGACACGCTGAAGCATCTTTGTTGAATCTCCAAGAGTACAGTACGGGTCCTGCTACCCTGCAGACAAAGTTACAGGTTATGGCGACGAAAATTTCCATTTCAGACACTTATTAAGCAAGAAACACCTGTAAAAACTAATCTTCCCGTTACAGATGACCCCACTGACCGCAAACAGTTTATTTTACGCAAGCTGACCTGTTCATTCAATACGCAATAGTAAATTTAATAACATTGATAACGGTGTAAACAAACTTCTGATAACTAAAACCCGCAATTTTATTAATAACGCAAATTATTACTAATTTTTATATTGCACGTGTATAATTTAAAGTATAATCTTACCTGGCCATGCAAAACTCTAATACAGTGAGCCATGGTTGCCGGACTTACTTATATCAGTAAAATTGAGTTTAATAATCTTATTACATAAATTAAGGCCACATCGATCACACGAAAATTTTGGCCGTTTATCAGCTTTTGCACCCTCACGAAAATTTATACACGTATCACTCGCCGTTTAGCCACTACTTGCTACCACTTGCTGCAGCCGAATAATTTGGCAGATTTTTCAGCAAGTAGATAGCGTATATTTGTATGTGTGCATTTATCTTGACATTAATTTGACATAAGCAAGAAACAGTGATGTACCTTAACTAAATCAAAATTGGTTTTGTGTGGTACGTGGATGTGGTCTTCTAACAAGAGAAAAGCTTATGATTGTTTTTAAAAGGAAAATAATTTTAGTAGATGCAAATGCACATCACCAACACTCAGCCTTTTAGAAATAGCTAAGCTCAAAGTGCTATATAACATTAGACTGATGGAGAAGCCTTTGTTTAGAATAAGTATTGTAAGTATTTAACTCAGTGGGATTAACATGATGAAATTTAATTTTTATTTCGTACAGCGGATTATATTTTTTGAAGTCATACGTCAAAAATGTTTAACAGTTTCTGGTACTCGTAACATAATTCAGTGAGTGTCACATCTCTAAAAATGTAACTTGTCTCGTGACAATGTGTTGCCAACAAACCTATTTAATTTACCCGACTTTGTGGACTTTCCTTAGTCCAAACTTTTATTAAATATAAGAAGTACCAGATCATGCAGAAAAATTAAGGCAATGAAAAGGTTAAGTGGAATAGTTGCGAAGTTTTAATAATTTCTTCAAGAAGGAAATGTTTAGGTTTGTCTTGGTCAAATTGAACAAAATATCAGCTGTAGAACCGCATACTCTTTGTTGGTCTTCAATCAATGTTAATGTCACTGTCAGTAATCAGTGTCACTGTTATCTTTTCTCAAGCAAGATATTTCTGTTTTGAATATTTATAGATTTTACATATAAAAACAATATTTAAATCAAGTGTAAAATATAATGTTAATTAAACAGTGAAGCGGGGAGAGCCTTACATATTTACGTTAACATAAAAATCGCCTAAAATGACTAATGCTACTATTCAGGTAATATTTCCAAGACAACACCCACTAAATATTTCAAATTACTATTATTTACAAAATTTACAGTCACATAAGTATTTAATATTGATAAAATTAATTAAAACATTAAAAAAACATATAACATCTTAAATGACATACTTGTAATTAGTAAACATACTTTTCTTGTAAACAAAATTTCAAATGCAAATTAAAGTCAAAAGAATTATAACATTTAGAAAACGTGTTATATATACATGATGATTAAAGTAAGAAGTAATAGCATAGATTAATTAACTTATTAACATAGGTCTTCATACTTATTTACTTTGCTGGTGCAGCGACCTAAAGTGGGTCTTGGCCTCCGACGCATAGGTCTTCATAGTATTTAAATCCTTCTTTTAATTTCCGCATAGGAGATAGAAGGCATAGATGACTACTGGGGCCCGGCATTCCGCTCAGTGTACGAAGGAGAAGGCGGCCATGAAGCCTTTGTACAGCAATTGGATGAAAGAATCAAACAGCATGATAAAGAAATTGAGAAATTGTGCAATTTCTATTATCAGGTAAATTAATTACTAAACCTACGGCTTGAATACACCAAGTCTGCGATAAAATTTTGCTTTGGTGAAAATCCGTTTTTATGGTGAATTCGGTCTAATGAAGCTGTAAGATTTTTATAACAAAAATAAGTTTTCATGGGATATACTTGTAAAATCATATAAAGTAAAAAAGAATTATTTGGACATGCCACAAAATCTTCAAGTATGAAAAACATTTTACCAATTTCATGGCAGTTTTTACTTGTGGCTACACCCGTTTTTTAGATTTGTAGTAATTTTGACTCTGGCAACACAAGATAAACCAATCTTATTATGTTATTTATAAAAGTAATCGTAAATATATTAATTACAGGGTTTCATAGATTCTATCCGTGAGCTATTACAAGTGAGGTCTCACGCTGAAGAGTTGCACGCGGAGATATCCAACGTTGATTCTAATGTTAAGGAGACTACTGACGGTAAGTATTGCTTTTACCTATATTTTTACTATTTAATCTATACTAATACAGTGAAACCTGGATAAGCGAGTCATTCTATGGTCCCGTCGAGCTACCATATGCCAGTAACTCTGATTAGAGAGAAATCTATAGAAGCGAGACAAATATTGTGGTCCCTCGGACTCTCATTTATCCAGGTACGACTGTATGATAAAGTGAAAAGATTCTTGTTTTTGTATGTATTGAAATAACTCAAAAACTACTGGGCTTATTTCAATTTTTTTCATTGTTAAAAGCAACACTATCGCAGAGTAACATAGGCTATATTTTTTTAATTCCTAGCCGACAAAGTCCCGAGCTAGCTAGAATAGCTAGTTCTAAATAAATATAATTAACAAGTTGGCAGGAAGAAATGGATGGTTTGAGTAAATTGTGACCATGAGGGAGTGATGATTGAAATGATGAAAGACAAACATGGATGACAAAACCTAGTGCCAATGGTAGTTGGGTGATGATGATGATGTACATTAGAACATCTCTCAAATCTAGCTTCAATTACATATTAAATAATCAATGTGGCATTAAATGGTCTTTAAATATGCACTTAGTAAAGATTTAAAAAAAATCAAGACTTATCAAGACAATCTTAAGACAGATTTTACTACAATTTTTCAGTTAAAATTTAAATGTCTTGTTCTAATATTTATAGGTCTTTGCTCAAGAGCAGAGGAGCTAATCCGAGCCCGTAGGGTCGAGCTGAACATAGCAGCTACTATTGAAAAGATGGAACTCTGTCTACCACTTCTTACTACATATTCCAAATTGAAAACTCAAGTGGATGCTAAGAGGTAATAATAGTTAATCAACTTGTAATAGCCAGAAGCATAATTAATTTGATGTTTTTCAGATATATTGTATTAATAGTCTAAAATAATATTAAGCAATATAATAAAAACAGTTAAACCTAATTACCCCACAGAATATTCAATCATCAAGGGACTCAACATTCAGACTTCTTAACCGATCGGCCCAACGGGAAACACCATGTGTTTACTGTTGGGCTGATTGACCCCCCGATTGATCGCCCCAACGGGAAAAAATAATATTGAGTTAATTTATTGTATGGTTTTGGTAGACCCATATGGGTGGATTGATTGGTCCAACGGGAAACATATTTGAGTGGTGTTATATTGTAGATTCGGGGGAAACCTACATCGAAACACTATCTTAGAGCTAAAAAAAGGTTAAAGGTTTCGACCCAGGATGGGCTCCATTTTCCACAACTCCACGAAGAGATCATATTTTGCGTGAATGTACATATCTTTGAATTTCTTCGCCGTTATGTGTATTATTGTATATATCAAAGACTCGGTTTGTAGTAATTAGTTTTTCTAATATAGTCAGTAATAGAAAAGTATATATTTTTTAACACAACAGATACTACCCAGCTTTAAAAACATTAGAGCAACTCGAGCATGTATTGTTGCCTCGCGTGGGGCCGTATAAATGGTGTTCTCAGATATCAGCAGACATACCGCGTCTCAGACAGGCTATACAGGATGCTTCTATGGCGGACTTGAGGGATTTCTTAGAGAATATAAGAAAACTTAGTCCACAGGTTTGTGTATTTTAGAGTTTTTTTTTATTTTGTAGTGGGTTAAAAATGTACATATTAACAAAATAATTGTTAATGCTTGCTATTTTTTTAGGTTGGTGTGATGGCATTAAAACAAACTCAAGATATGCTCGGAAGAAGTTTGGAAAATATTGTTAAAAATAAAAAAGGTAACTGTACTTAGTAATTTTTCTTACAGTTAATCGAATTTATTAGTTTTATTCATATATTAAATTACTTAATATACCAGTTATTTTTTTCCTTTTTTATAGAAATGATAGGAGGTTTAAGCAAGGATAATATTGGACCTCAATGTCCTCACGAATTAGTGGATTTCAGTCCACTTCATAGATGTCTTCATATTCACAGTGTACTCGGAGCTAAGAATGATTTCATACAATACTACAGGTACATTAGTTACTTATTTTTATGTAGTAAACAAGAATTTTTTAACCATATAAAGTTAATAAGGCCAATGTAAAAGAAATAAATCCTTAGGGCGAATTGATCGGTACGTCGAACAGCCAAATGGTCCAACGGGAAACAATATTTATAAAAAATAAAAAAATCTTTTGATTTACAATTAATTATAATTTGACGCATAAGTGAACGAATGACTGAAGGTGAACGAATGCCGATGATGAAGGAATGACCGAAGATGATCGAATGCCGATGAAGATCGAATGGCCGATGATGAAAGAATGACTAAAGTTGAACGAATGACCGATAAATTCATTCATTTTATTCCAGAGCTCAACGTAAACAGCAAGCTCGTTTAGTCCTAATCCCTGCTACTGGCAACTTGCACGACTCGATACAAGGGATGAAGAGTTACTTGAGTGCTGTTCTAGGCTTTTTCATACTAGAAGAACATTTATTGACAACCGGAGCTGGTCTGGTCTCCAAAGACTGGCTCCTGGATACATGGAGCATGTCAGTGACTAAAGTGGCAGCTACATTACGTAATAATACATCTTTATTGACAGATCCAACGCTCATGTTGAGTATCAAACATCAAATTATGCTGTTTATTAATACTCTCAAGTAAGTATGCAAATAAATAAATATATTTGAGTTTGAGTCATTTTGTATTGTTCGATATGGATTCTATAAAAATATAGTCGTCTCTTTCATTCCTATTGTGAAAACTGAGATAGCAATATTTTGTAGTTTCAATTGTTTGGTAATATTTGTATGTTAACGCTTTTGTTTATAGTGATATTTGATGAATGAAGACAAAAATCAAAAATGTTCGATTTACAAACTAAACCTATGGATAGATATAAATAAATGATATATCGTAATAAGCAACAAACATGTGTACGGAAATGTGATTTTTTTCTATGGATATTACATACATACAAATCTTACCAATATTATATACACGTAAGTTGTCATGGATGTATGGATGAATGGATATCTGAAGGTATCTCCGAAACGGCTTAAAGTATATCTGTGAAATATTCCATAGATGTAGAACATCGTCTGGAAGGACACATAGTCTACTTACTGTTTGTATTTAGTGCCGCGCAAACGAAGTCATGGCCGATAGCTAGTTTACATATATATGCTATCTATAGATGCTACGGCCTGCCGCCGGAGCCGCTGCCGCTGGTGCTGCAGGAGATGGCGGAGCACTACACGGAGGTGCTGATGCAGCGCTGGGTAGCGGTCTTCCGCGACATCCTTGACAATGCAGCATTCCTGCCTATCGAGGTAATATAGGAAACAACCTATTTTGTGCTATTTTCAGAATTTATTTTAATTGATCTAGCAAGAGACAACATATATTCGCTGAAATAGCAAAGTGACTGATGCCCATAGACATCAGCAATTGCATATGTGCTGCCTACCTTATTCGAACATAATATTGTCGCCTATAGAGAAACTTATTTGATTTATTATTAAAAAAAGCTTAATGTTCCCAAAATGTTTTTAAAGATTATTGAGGATAAGCTCAAATACTACTTATTTAGGTGGCGGATCAAGAGCAGTACGATGGTGTTATGGATACATTTCCATATGACGGTGATGAATTGGAAACACAGCCGTTTCCAAGAAAGTAAGTATCTATCGAATCTTTTTACCTTCCCTTTGGTTTTTAAGACCGATGTCAAGCAAAAAATGCCCTTAAGTCGTAGCAAATTCTCCGTTTTTATTGCAAATTCGGTCTAAAGAAGCCTTAAGTTATAAAGATTGTTTCTTTAACTACAGACTTAATACCTACCTACCTGTATCACTAAGTTATTTAAAACGATGTAATATACGGCTGCTATGAGATCGTATTGCGTCGTTTCTTACCCTAGTTTAATTAGACCGATTTCGCGATAAAAATGGAGAATTTTGCTTCAGATTAAGTCCGTTTTTATCACGAACTCGGTCTTATGAAGCCGTAGGTTTAGAGACTAAGGGGTTTTTTCTATATGTGTTATTTCTTTTAGGTTTCCATTCTCAACAGTAGTTCCAGCGGTTTACGTGCAGGTTAAAGAGTTTATTTACGCGTGGCTGAAGTATTCAGCTGGGTTAGGTCTGGGCGGGGGGCGGCGCGCGGCGCAGGCGCGCCACTCCGCCTCGCTGCTCCTCAGCAGGTCTTTCACTGGATGTCTCTCTGCGCTGTTCAGAAGACCATTACCCTTGATGCAATTAGTACAGGTACATAAAATCGCCATTACTAATAAAAGGTCCTTATTTTGTCCCTCCTTTTTCCTCTTCCCCCATCCCCAACCCAGAATAGGAAGGGGACAAGGGGCATACAGAGTAAAAACCATCTGGTCGTCCTACGCATCCTGGCGGGGTCACAGGCTAGCTATCGCAGTCTACCGTAACCAATTTTGCCCCTAGTTTAATACTCGTAATTCCCAACTTAAGTTTCTGAGTAATTTGCCCCTTCTTAGCTTACTAATCTCCAAAATAAGGTTTGAATAATTTGCCCCTTCCTAGGTTACGAACTACCTATGAAGGAAAAAAAGTTCACATAATACTTTTTGTTGATAGATTATAGTGGATACGCAGTATCTGGAGGACGCTACATTATTTCTATACGAGTTCATCAGCAATATCACCGGCTCCGAGCTTGTCACAACACAAGTAAGTGCAGTCAAACCTGGAGCGTGAAACCACTACAAGCGAGTATTATTCTATGGTACCGACGAGCTACCTCCATAAGCGATAAACTCTGATTAGAGACAAACCTCTATAATTTCAATAACCAGAATAATAGCACATTTGATATACTGCAGATTTTTTAACCGGTAAAAACAACCTTAAAACTCAACTTTATTAAAACAAAACTCTTATTTACAATTATAATTTAAACGCTATTTCGTTAAAGTTACCTCTTTGTAATACTAGATTTGACCCGTGACTTCGTCCGTGCGGGATTAAGACAAAACTTAATTGCTTATTTCAGACAATGTTCTATATCTTTACAATGATACAAACATCCAATCAACCCAACTATTCATAATATTAGTATAATTTTTGTGCAGGCGGCAGGCAGCATGTTCCAAGCGGCGCGGGACGACGCCGAGCAACAGATCTGTAACAATTTGGAGAAGAAAGTCGATGAGTTTCTCGACCTTGAGAACTACGACTGGCTATTAGGTGAGATACTATCAAAAACCACCAATAGATGGCGTGCAAGTTGTCACCTAATACATACGTTAGGGTGTTAAACCAGCCCTAGGACATAACTTAGGTTCGACCCTAGGACTAACAACCTAAAACCTAATATAGAATAATAATGACCATATTTTTTAGAAATCTATTGTTATATTGTATTGCAGTGGAACCGACCGGACAGGCATCATCTTTCGTGACAGATATGTTGAGTTACTTGTCCGGCGTGCTCACATCATTGGAACAGCTTCCGGAACGCGCCAGGTAAGATATTATATTTTATTCATCAATTCACTAATAATTTCATTCGTTCGTTTATCTATTATCAATGTAACTAGACTCAACAGTAAACTCAACTTTAAAACTCAAACAACTCACTCAGCTCAACCTCAACAGTTAGTTGAGTTGTTGAGTGTGTGAGTTTTGAGTTGATATGACAGTGTACTCAACGTCAGAACTCAAGCGCTCAACAACTTACCTCAACAGCTGAATTTTTGAGAAGTTAAGTTTACTGTTATGCCAACATCGACACTCAACCACTCAACAACTCAACTCAATAACTCAACACAAATACTCAGAGTGGCAGCGGTGCGTGCGGCAACAAACCGCATAGCAACAAGACTGCGCAACTTACTAATGGACCCCGCGGTGAAGCAGATCTCATCCGGAGCACTCTATCAGCTCGACCTTGACGTTATTCAATGCGAACAATTCGCGGCCGGAGAGCCGGTACCAGGGTTGAAGGAAGGGGAACTACTTGAACACTTCGCCAGTTTAAGGTGAGCTTTCCGTAGTAAATGTTATAGCTCGTAATAGGTCTATTTATATTGGATATTTTGTAGTCCAGTTTAAGGTGGTCCTTAGATTGAGTGGGTATTAGGAATTGTAATAGATCAATATATTCTGGTCACGTGTAAGGTTCAGCAGGGTTCAAAGAAAGCTTTGCCAGCGCTTTAGTTACTAAATATACATATTTTTTTTACCATAGGCAACTTTTAGATCTAATAACCGGTTGGGATTGGTCCTCATATCTTCACGACGTGGGCATAGAAGGGGGTAAGTACGCACTGGTGACGCCGCGCGATGCGGCCACGTTACTAGAGAAACTTAAAGAAGCCGAACAGAAGTCTTCTGTCTTCTCCGTTCTGAAGAAGAATGAAAGAGATAGAAGGAAGCTTCTCGACACCGTCCTCAAACAATTGAAGCAACTTCAGAATCAAGATGGTTGAATTTTGAGAAATATTTTTGAAGTTTTTTTTATATTTAAGTATGTTATTCTGGTCTATTTTAACACTTTCACTGCCGCGTCAATTAGTTATACTGGCATATAACGTGCTAATTTAATAATATTTTGTAATAATTTGGTGAAACTATGCAATATTTTAAACATACCGATTAATATTACGCGGTCGCCATTTTGAAATTTTGTCCAGATTTTTGTTGGCGTGTTTTCTAAAAAAAAACATATTATTTTTGTGCAATAATTTAAGTATTGAATTTATTATTTGTAAAACTAATTATTTTTTATTAGTCATTATTTAAAAAAAAAATAACTAGATTAAAACTTATTAGTTGTTAAGAATGATTGTAGTGAAAGCATTTATAGCCCGAACAAAAAGTTATTTAATGAATAAAAATTAGTAAAAAATGCTTGATATTTTATTTTATGAGTATAATTAATGATCCGATTCGCCGAAATTACACCATAATTCATAATCTAAGATAAATATATACAGTCAAACCTGGTTAAGCGAGAAAACTATATAAGCGAGATTCGTTCTCTGGTCACGACAAGCTACCTCCATGTACGAGATAAACGTACGAAACGTACGAGATAATTAGAGTCAAGAGAGAACTTTCCATAAGTAATGCGCTTGCCACATGTGAAATATCGAACGTCATTGACAGTTTCATACATTTTTTACGTTCGCTATAGAATCGCTGCGTAGCGGATGTACTTTGGGTAGGTCCCCAGACAAATAATAATAAAGACTCGTACAAAGTAAGTCTAGTATTGAAACGTCAAAAGAATGATTACTCAACGTTTTTAAAAGTGGATCAATGCGTCAGATTATCGGAGCAGTGATCGTGAGTGTATTGGGAGACGAGGTCGACAATCGTGACCTCAGTTTAGGGTCAAATTGTCCGCCGATACCGCACGTGTGATACTTGACTTTTAAATTGCTATCTCATGTGATAAAATACATGCGAATTAGTTATTAATTGGTTATATGACTAGTATAGTATTATATTATCTGTGGAATTAATTATTCTAACCCTACGGCCTCAATAGACCAAATTCGCGCAAAGAACGAAAATTTTGCTTCGGCGTAAGGCCGTTTTTTTCCGTGACATCGGTCTAATGAAGCCGTAAGCCATATGATAAGCGACAGTTTTATTGTCGCGTGTAAAATTTTTGTTTCTTTTGTTTTCATTAAAAAACATTGAGACAAAAATATGATTTTAGTGTGGAATTTTCGCAATGGAATCCTGCTTCTTTTTTATACCGGATGATCACGATTTTTAGTAACTTTCATTGATCAAGTCACGTATTTTATTCTACTATCTTATTTTTTTATTCGTGTTCGAAAATATCTATGATAAATAGATCGGAATATATTAGAATAATAGATATATTCACCTTTGAAGTGCTAATTTATTTATACTTATCTTTATTTTAATTGCGTTTGCCATAAATGATATTAAGTACTAAGTACTTGGTAACATTTTTTTAATTATTTTCGTCCGAAGTTTCACGACTTTGAGTCAGAGGTACTAAAAGCTAAGTGCGATATTTTATCTCAGTAATTGTTTAAGAATTGTCAAAGTATACTGAAAACTGGACATAGACAAGCCTTGTTCGTATTAGGATAGTATTTTAGTCGAGTAGCAAGTAGTATTTATCCGAACAAAGGATTCACTACTGCTCGAACTCGTTTAAGCCTAAACCGACGCACTAGGGTAATAATTTAATAACTAAACGTGTCCGAACAGCAACATTTTAGTAAAAAATTAGTAAATCCGTTGTTCGGATACTTGCTACTTGCTACTCGACTAAAAGACTATCCTAGTGCGTACAAGGAATAAAGTCTTACCAAACTGAAATCTAGTTTTGTATTTCGCAAGAACACACGGTGGCCCGCTTTATTAAGCCGTGTGTGTAAATGTTGAGAAATTTCGAATATTATCGTTATAGTCTAATTTAGGTCTAGTGGATTATACTAGTAAATATGTTGCGAATCCGCTTCCATATTTATATTACAAACATATTCTGTTTGAATGTTATTTTTAGCAAATTTTGATAATCAGAGGTAACAGAGTAATTTGTTTTGCAAGTGTAAGTTACCACCAGAAATTACATGAGACACAGTTTTTAGGCATTGGAGGGGCAATAAAGAACGCCAAGGGCGTAGAAAATGCGTTCACATTTTTCTGACTCCTATTGAGGTCATCCAGTAATCCGGTGATGCTCGGAAAAGGGGAGAAGGTACTAAAAACATAGTAAAATATCACCAGGGGCTGGATGCCCTAAAATATAATAGGATATCACGTGTATGCTACTAGCCAATGTTACGTTCGTACAAACATTTCCACATTTCGATTTAATAATACCTTCAAGTACCAGGATTACATAACCGTACAGGATAAACAATTTCAATATAACGCAGGTGGTTGCCACACCTGATGTTGTTTGTCATTAAATCCAGCACTTGTAGTAAATAACTCATGGCTTACATGTAGGTCTCAGGGCTTAAACGTGCATGTATTCAAACTAGAAAGTTATCGTGTTGCAATAAATGTCAGTAGTCGATTTATTAGTTAACATATGTGAGGAAATATAGGGTTGTAGTTGCAAAAACTTTGAATTTAAAAATATTTAAATACATAATTTACTTTACTATTTTTCTTTAACCTTAACTTAGTTAATGTTTAAAAAAGCCGACCCCATTCGCGTAATTTAGAGGATAAGATAGTCCAATCGTAATTATTTTTTACCATATTCCTTTTCTTATAAGAAAATTATGGAAAGGGAAGTGGATTTGCCGGGGGAGAGGACGCATAAGAAGAGGAATTATCCTCTTGCTGTGCGTCTCCTCCTCCGTAGATTAAGGGTAGGTAATGCATCTGTAATTGCAGATGTCTATGGGCAGCGGTCGCTTCGCTATTGCAGCGAATCCAGGTGGCCCCTTGGTCGTTTGCCACTTTATAATATAAAAAATCAAGTTAAAGGACTGAAGTTACTATGACAAAGCAAATCGTTTTAGACCCGCTGTTCGAAGCTTTGCAGTAAGAGCATTTCCCTCCCATCGCCCTCTAAACAACATGCTGCAAGTTATTTTCAAACGACTTCCAAAAGAAGGAGGTTCTCAACTCGTCTATATATTTTAATACCGTAGTTTGGGTAGTTTTCCTGTGATTCCTTAGCTTGCGATTTCATGACAGTCCAACTAAAACTTGCAACGATCTAAATCTTGCAACACTACAATACTTGTTCATGAAGAAATATTGTACAACTATTGTTTGATAATTCATACTATCAGTAGCATCGTATTCTGCATACCAACAGCAAATAGCAATGACAAATGGAGGCGCCGTGTTATCAGATCAGCCTTGTAGCACCGTGACTCGCCTACATGTGTTATTTGGTAACTCAGACCGAGTTAGCCCACTCACTGACCTATGGTCCTAAGCCATCTAATGTAGATTTAGACATAAGCTACGTGACCCTAGCTTTATTTAGTTCTAAAGCTAATAAGAACTATAAGAAATATAAATGTTGTGGTAAACTTGTATAAAGTTTTCCTGTGTAAAAAAAAAATAAAAAAAATAAATAAATAGCTAGTAAGTAATTGCATACTGTTATTTACTATCCAGCTTGCGAAATATTAAACCACATTTTCTATAAGACTAGCGCGCGACTTTGTTTCATTTCTTGTATAGGGTTTTCGCCGCAGGGCTCGTGAAAATTATGCAAGTATACTGCCAACATGAGCGACGAAATTTAGTTGAAAATGCAACATTAAGAAGCAATATGTGTGTTTTTTTATTTTTGATATCGTCAACACTGCGTCAATTTTTCATACTCGTACAATGGACATGGCGCTAAAAACCTGTTCATTGCTCCAGTTTCGGCAAGGAGTGACTTGACCTTACCGGATCGTTTGATCGTTTTTATTTTATTTTGTTATCCAAATGTCAATATCGAAGTGCCAGTGCTTTTAGATTGATATTCTATCCCTTATATGGTTTGTATAGATCGGTTAATTAACAAACATCTTTAATACTTAATTAAAAACGCTAGAAGCGTTTTATAACCTTTAATTTGACAAAACTTAGCATCGGAATTCGGTTATTTTATGTTTGTTCTTTTAGGATATGACAGTTTTATGTGTTATTGAAGTAATCTAAGAAAATATCGTAGGCTTTAATATATTTTGATTGGATTTTTTGTACAGACGAGATACATTGATTTTTTTTTAAAGTTGAATAACTAAAGACTTGAAAGAGAAAAGAAAACATATATTTACTTAAGTGTTTAATTCAGAAAAAAAAGACCTATTTAAATTATTTTACAATTTTAGTTCAGTTAAAAATTACATATACGGCTAGTTGTACAAAACAAAGAAAAAATATACAGTATACAGTCGACCCTGGATAAGCAAGATTCAAAGGGACCGCCATATTTGTCTCGCTTATAGAGAGGTTTCTCTCTAATCGGAGTCGGTCATGAAATCTTCCTTCGGGACCTTACCATGACTGTCGCTTGTAGAGGTTTCGTGGGGTCTGATGTGGGAATAGAAAATGAGATATTTTATATTATTTACCAAGACTACACAGAAGTCAGGCGTGAAATGGAAGCAATTCCGTGTTTCGTCTGAGGAGTGTGGTGCCGGAGGCCTAATTTTTGTCCGCTTTCCCTTCCTATCCATTTCTTATAAGGAAATGATGGGAAGGGGACGCATAGGAAGAGGTTTTATCCTCTTGCTGTGCGCCTCCTCCTCCGTTGATTAAGGGTAGGCAACGCATCTGCAATTGCATATGTCTATGGGCAGCGGTCGATTCGCTTTTTCAGTGAATCCAGGTGACCGCTTGCTCGTTTGCCACTTTGTAATATAAAATTTAGTTCGGTATTTGAAGAACTGGCTCATCTAGTTTCGCCCACATTTTATGGTATTTGTCTCAACATTAAATAATAGATCGTTGATACACTGACATTTGGCTTATAGTTTTTTTGTAAACTGTTATTGTTCTCGAAGAAGGAATGTTATATGAAATTTATGCTGATTTTATAAATAAAAAAACACAAAAGGTTATTTTGAAGAAATACGTAAATCCCACCAAATAATTCATTACAAGTTTTTTTCTTATATTTTCGATTTTTGGGCTTGATAATGGCATCCGGTATCTTTACTAATCCTAGATTTAGAGACAGACTTCTATTCGAAATTCGTTTACAAATTAAGCTGAATTTTCACTGCCTGAAAACATGTAAAAAACATAATCATCACCTCTATGGTCTCTTTGAAAATACAGATAACAAAATGTTTTTGTAGACATGTTTCGGCAGTGGAAACTGAAAATTAACGAAAGTGAATTTCATATCGACCTTTATCAAGGTTTCAGGAAACAAAGCTATGTTTCACCTTTACGAGTATCAACACATCAATACAAGGTAAATAAAATGTTAACAATTCCAATGCTACAAATTGTTGCTACAAATAGTTTTCGTAGCTAAATTGTCGTGGGAACAACATCCATTGTTTTTAACACACAAAGACAGGGCCCCCGTAAGGGCTACTGGCGCCTGTGTGCATTGCATAATTTGCATATATGGCAGCGGGGGGCCTGCAGAAAGATATTTGGAATCATGTCCTGAAACAAGAAGAAAGCCTTAACTTTATTAAAGATAAATTAAACAATTTTATCATGTTATCAGCGAACAAATGTATTTTTACATCCTAAAAGCTTCTTTCAAAAGCTTTACTGCCCTTTACAATGACGTGACGAACTTTTAAGACAAACCACGGCCTTACCGTCGTATTTATAAACGAGTAATTACTTCTTGCTTCGAGCACTTTTGAATCAAGTAGTCTTAGAGACAAGACTCTAAAGAAACGTTGTATTGTATTAATCTCTGGAAAAGAGGTTGGTGGATAGCATCTGCTGATACCTGCTGAATATGCTGAATATGCTGAATACCTTGATCATAGAATTCTTACCAAATATAAGGTGTTTTATAGACGAGAAATTTACATTCCGCTCGTATAAATGGTCGAGCAAAAATGTCTTCTTGAACAAAAGTATTTACTTTAGCATTTTTTTTATTTTATAGACAAAAAATCTTGTTAAGTTCGAACTTAAAATCGTATGAATTCTCAGAGAATAATCCTTCAAGTAATGTTTCAATTGCCATCTGTTAAGCCTTCTTTGAACCAGCATAGCATTGTAGTTGAATAGCAAGTAGGAACTAATTTACTCGACTAAAATGTCGCTGGATACGTTTAGTTACTAAATTACTTGTTACTCGACTAAAATACTATCTTGGTAAAAGGCTTTAGCCAGTACCAAGCTATAAAACGATCTTTTTATCGGGAAATATAACAACTAATTTATGTCGACTTAAGCTGTATCTTGCCTTGTTCAGACCTAAATAGGATTAACACATTATAAAGCGCATATTTGTGTAATAACAAACTATATTTAATACAAAAACATTTCAAAACTATTTAGAACTTAGTTTTGATAAGGATACAAGGATAAGCATTTAAAATTTAAATTAAAAGCTTTATGTTAATAATTAAAATTCTATTTCTGTAATTTTTAACATTTGGAACTTGGTTGCTTTTAAGGGCATTGTCATATTCATGCACTTTTCCCAAAAGATGGTTTGTATAGTGTCTACTACTTTCTGTAGCAGACGACATACTTGGATTATATATTTTTGTCAGAACCAACAGATAGTACACTGATGCTAAGAGCACTGGCTCTTATTGGGCTAATTATTGTTTGACTATAAAAGTCCTATTTAAAAGTATCTTCGACCCTCTTACGGTGAAGGAAAACATCGTGATGCAACCTGCACATATCGAGAAAGAAATTCAAAGATATGTGTGAAGTCACGCAAAAGACGAGCTGGTGGTGAAGTTGCGGAAAATGGAGCCCGTCATGGGTCGAACTAATACTACTAAAAGTCGAATTTACAATTTGACAAATTGGCGGATCTCAATATATGTATAAATATGAGTATATTGTAATATGTTAAGACAAGGCTAATTCTTATTTAAATTTATTTATATATTTGCTACTTTATGACGTTTTAAAATACAATAATCCCTGA
>QDHC01001946.1:231355-260400 GCA_013186455.1 Papilio dardanus tibullus
GCAATTGCAGATGCGTTGCCTACCAAAAGTCTACGAAGGAGTAGACATACAGCAAGAGGATAATTTCTCTTCCTATATGTCCCCTCCCCCGCCATATCCACTTCCCCTTCCCATCAATTCTTTATAAGAAAAGGATAGGAATTGAAGTTGGACTAAAATTAATCCTCCGCCACCACACTCACCAGACGAAACACGGAATTGCTTCCATTTCACGCCTGTCTTCTGTTAGTCGTGGTATTTCACCGGGCGAGCCGGACAATTCATGCGAAGAAAAAAAAACTATGATTCATTCCGATGACAGTATGTTCGTTGTACGCTCCACATCTATGCGTATCGAATGTTGCCATAATTGATTGTCAATAATCACCGGTTACAGTTTAATAATGAGGCGTATAGCTTTAATATCGAGGATTCGGTCTTGATCTAGATATACGTGAGAATTAATAAATTAATATTTAACCTTTAAATCAAAGAAAACACATTTTAAACTTATCAAGGGTAAAGTTCCCTTCTGTATTGCCAGTTCTCTAACATATATCCTCAGATAGTAGTAACAGACTCCTCAGACATAACAGTCCCTCAAAATAGTACCAAATTGAATTTAAAAAAATATCGTACAAAAGTCGTTTTTAAAGTATTTTGTATCCTTATCTTGACATAGAATAAAACAATAAAGCTTCTTTATGTTTGTCCCTTTATATGCTTGAATCTTTAAAACTACGCAACGGATTTTAATGCGGTTTTTATAGATAGAGTGATTCATAAGGAAGGTGTTCATGTATAATACATTCACAATATAGTAGAGTAACACTGATAATTTAGAGGTTTTTAATATGATGTCGAATAAAACATTTTTAACCGACTTCCAACAGAAGGAGGTTATAAAGTCAATGAGTTTTTTTAGCGCTTACATTGCAAACGCTGCGGTATTTAGTATCAGCATTATACCGATTTGCACCCGTGCGAAGCCGGGGCGGGTCGCTAGTTTATCAATAAATAACCTTACTGTTTGCCACTTAAGTGAACTAATTTAAGCTGTCAAATCTAAAACCTATTTTGTAATAAAATCTATATCATTTTAAAAGATTTCAAGCATATTGATGTCTTGGTTGAGTTGATATGTAGACCACTTACTAAGTTAAAATGTTCCTATAATTAAGAATACATGCTTTTAATAAACTAACCTTACACGTGTCAAAATCAGTTAAAATAACATTTATTTAGTCTTGTACCTAATTAATGCTCTAATAAATTTAAAGTTAATTCCAAAGACATGTTATGTATAGAGGGAGCGCTCCATAGTACAATAGTTTGAAAGCAATAAGCGTGCCGTGCAAGAAATTATAAAAAAAATCAAATCTTTGCCAGTATCATGAACATTTTTCCTAAGTTTGAGAAAATGTGATTATTTTTTTTATCATATTTCCTTTAATAATCTAAAACATTCATTAAAATGATATTTATGAGTTTTTAAATTGATATTATTATTTTTTGGTCGACTTTTTATGTCCGCAAATGTAACACTGGGGGAAATTTCCCTACAAGAGACCTCCGAAGGTCAACTAAAATGCCTCAATTAGCTTCAAAAAACGGCTTCGAATGCTCCATCTATAGTATAATATATCTTTGGTTAATTCATTTGCTTTGATAGACAAGGTTGGTTAAAAAATAAAAGATATATTAGAAGAGACTTTTAATATATTTTTGCGTAATTAAAATTGGTTATTTTGTATGTTGATAAAAATTGATTTACATTTGGTGTTCAGAAATTTAGGTCAGCTTTTGAAAGTAGTCCATCCAGATTCCGAGACAGAAAAAAGAAGTAAAGGCCAGTATTGTTGCTGAAGGCAGCTTTTTTATAAGGCTATTGTGATAAGCCTAGCGAGTGCGGAAGCGGAAAGCGAACTAGATGGCAGCTTACTTTTATATATCTAAACGTGAAAATGCTGTTTATTTTTGTGTAAAAAATCATAAACTTCGAAATCAATGAAACCAATAAGGCTACAGGAGGTCACAAAGAAATGCACATAATATTATGTACACAATTCTCATTTGAATCTTTTGTTCTATACATTTAAAAGGCACAACAGTAAAAATATATTAGGGCATCCCAATGAAAAATTAAAAAAAAATGTACGTCGTAATTGCGCAATTGCATAATTCAGTCAAACCTGTATAAGCGAGATCTGGCTAAGCGAGAAACCTCATAAGCGACTGTCATTCTTTGGTCCCGATGAGCTACCTCCATAAGCGAGAAACTCGGATTAGAGACAAAACCTTTATAAGAGAGACACATATCGCGGTCCCTTGGACTCTCGCTTAGCAGCTATCAGGTTAGACTATATAACATCCATAAAACGCTTCCGCTTGAACAGTGTAAACTGATACTAATACCGGACCACATATCACAAGCGAAATGGCGGTCACGTGTCATTTGCGCAGTTTTTATACCAAGGGTTTTTTTTATATTGTTCGCGAAAACAATAATAAAAAAGGGTCGTTGTCGGCTGCGTGTCAGATTATCGCTTGACAAATCTTTTTTTTAATGCAACTGGCAGTCTCATAAAGATCTCGTGTGATTTATACTTTTTTGAAATGTTAAATTCGATTTGGTAATGATGATGGTTTCTACGGGGCTACCCAAAGTACTTTTCGATCGGCGATATCGCTGATGGAATCGACAAAAATGTATGAAACTGACATTTGATAAAATCATGTGATTGTCACGTGTGAGATATCGAACGTCAAAGTTAGTTTCATACAATTTTGACGTTCGCTAAAGATGCCTATCGTAACGATGGGTAACCCCTCTGGTCATTTAATATCTGATTGATAAGAATACATTTTTTTATTCACGCACGAAGGTTTTGACTCTGAAAGCGAACACTGACCTCACGGCTTCATTAGACTGAGTTCGCGATAAAAACGGAGTCCGTTTTTTATCGCGAACTCGGTCTAATGAAGCCATACGGTAACAAAAAATAAATAATTTAGTATAGACACTACTAGAAGTGTTTTATTAACAAATGTTATTCATTCAACCCGGATCGAAGTTTTTTTTCTATCATTATTCTTTACAGATTCAATAAATTTTAGCGCCATGATCCATTTCTATGCAAAGATAAACATAATTTATAAAAAAAGCAACGTCACGTCGTCTATCGGATCACGTCTAACATTTATAAAATAAACATGTTTGAACTTTATTATCAAAAAGATAAGATAAAATGTGAACGTCACATGAATAGAGTAATCTTTGTGACTATTGGTGTAAAAACCGATTTTAATTCGTATAAAGATATCACAAAAAGGAGACTATCAAAGATTCCTTTTAACCCACGGCTTCATAAGACCGATGTCAGGCAAAACGGCCTTAAACCGAAGCAATATCTTCATTTTTGCAATTTTTCGGTCTAATGAAGCCGTTGGGATAGAGAAACCAAAAAGAGTGAGGACTTTTTAGGCCGCTTTAAATCAAGATTGTGCGCAGTTTCTTTACATGTACCAGGGTATCAGCAGTTGTCAAGAGTTATTGGTTTGTAAATTGCCAGCCCTGTACACCTGAGACCCATAATATTTTATAGCGTAGACATATCAGGGCGTGGCTTACAATGGTAGTATTGTAAAATGCCTTCTACTTTGACCCCGATACACTAAACTGGACGTATATTTATCAACCGAAATATTATTTTTGACAGTCTGACATTAAATGATAATATAATCTATACTATATTAATATTATAAAGAGAGAAACTTTGTATTTTTGTATGTATTGAAATAACTCAAGCACTACTAGGCCGATTTGAAAAATTCTTTCACCATTAGAAAGCTACATTATCTCCGAATAACATAGGCTATATTATTTATTACAACGCGGACGAGGTCGCGCACAACAGCTAGTAATTAATAAATATGTAGGTATACTACTAAATAAATATCAATAGAAGATATAAATGAGCCCAGTTTACTGTAATTAACTTATCGACACCCCTGGAAAACCGTAGGGTTGGCGAACCAGGGGATTGTTCAAATTATCTTTCGATTATCGATATCAACAAAAATGTATGAAACTGACATTCGATAAGTCATGTGCTTGTCACGTGTGAGATATCGAGTGTCATTTTCAGTTCCATACATTTTTAATGTTCGCTATCGAATCGATTTGTAGCGCATTTACTTTGGTTTCCATCCTTTGTAATCTATCTATCACATCAACCGATGTATACCTCGACATTCATGTTTCACAGTTTCTTACCAAAGACAAAAATAAAAAACATTTATCTGATTTTTAGAGAAAATGAGAGGAAAATGTCGCTCTCGCTGGTATAGATAAATCGCAGTTTTAACTAAGTACAGAATCAATACTTAATATGTTTAATGTATTGGTTAGTTGGAACTTTGCGGTTTCTATGTAGTTAGTAAGTGTAAATAAAACTGTTTATTATGTTTTCCGCGATATTATGACTTATATTATGATCAATATAACATAGACTTACAGACTGATTGTTATAATATTCATACTTTATCGAACCTGCACATATGGGCGAAAAAATTCAAAAGACATGTGTGAAGTCACGCAAAATACGCGCTAGTCGTCGAGTGAAGGATAATGAAGCCCATCAAGGGTCGAATTCATACCTTTTTATTTTTATTTTTTTTATTACTACTTTTAATTACTTAACGTATTGGATTATAGACAAGGACAGCATACTATTTTTAGCAACATTTAAGGATTCTGTAAATAAGTACTAAATTTAAAATTGAGAAATCGTATTCACTAGAATGGTTTTTCGAGGAAACTTTTTAGTATAAATTCCTTATAATATGTCACTTATTTCATCGGTGCTACTTTCGAATGTATATACTGAAGGTCATTCAAGGTCGTAGGAGTATAAAAATTACATTAAATCAACATGAATCTATTAGTCACAGAACAAACAAACATCGATACTTCGCCCACGCGTGGAACTAATGGACGAACATAACAATAGCTGGTCGAGATTTGGTAATGGCCAAGATAATGTCTTTAATACATAATAAAATATATAACGCTATTGGAATTTTGTGACAAGACTACCTTGATATTAAGGCGATTTACAAACGCCACCTATTTATTATTCTATGTCCGGTAACCGACATGACATTCCTTGAAAGAACAAATAGTATTTATGTTTTTTTTGGAAAATACTGGCGAACAGTATCAAACCCATAACTTCACTTGTGTGGGCTTTGTATAGAACTGAGCAAGAGGGACATTCCTTCACAAGGAAGCTTTAACCTAAACTTAGTCCTAAAGTTAAACTTAGCGACCAGCGTCAAGCGACATCATACCCACTTAGTCGCTTAATGGAAAAAGGCTTTCTTTGATATGCAAAATCATACAAATTTGAAGTTATTTTTCATCAAGTGAAACGTGGATTCCATTCTATTTGTCGATTAACAAGGTCCTGTCATATTTGGGGCACATAAAAATGTCATAGATTTTATTAAAATCATAACACAATAAATATGTTAAAAATAAAGCTTTTAACATTTTATCGGATTACGAAACTGTCAAGGATTTCGAGCTTCCTCGTACATTCCAAATGCATTAAAGCTGAGCTTATGTTTATGACAGGATTGCAACATTTCATAACCTAATAAATAAATCAATAATAACTAATTTATGTTAAGAATAATTTACGAGGCTATTTCAAATGGCTTCTGCTTTAGACGTGTAAAAAATCAATGCGATATTCTGCTATAAAATGTAGACTAAAATTAGCTAAAACACTTTCGAAAAGACAAAAAAAAATTAAAAACAAATACACACTATATCAGTCTCCCCCAAACCAGAACCAAACCATAAACACTCGTTCTCCCAATCCGCAAAGAAGCTATAAACAAGTAATCATCATCAGATGTTGATCACTTGTTTGTGGCTGTTGATCTGTTTATGGCTCCTTTGATACTCAGCCGTTTGATACTCGTATTATAATGATCACACTATAATATAATACGAGTTTCAAATTAGAAAAAAAAACTGGAAGGAAATGTGCAAAATACAATCTTACAACCTTTCGGGAGCTTTTTCTCCAACGTTTTCCACTGGGAAGAAATACCCACAGCACCAAGCTAACAATTAGCCGTTTGATACGCGTATTATATTATAGTGTGATCACAAAGCTCCCGAAAGGTTGTAAGATTGTATTTTGTACAGTTTCTTCGAGTGTTATAAAATTTGAACACCATGCCACATATTATAGCCCTTTTAAGGGCTAAGGTTTATATGCGTAAATGCAAATTAATTAGGCATTTAGCATTTAAAGATGTACATTGCACGCTAAATACTGTTGTAAATATAGCTTAACTATTGCGACAATCTTAGAACTTAAGATTTTTAGATTATATTTTTTTTAAAGAAACTTACTTATGAAATTACTACTGGGGGGTTATCCAAAGTATCTTTCGAATGGCGATATCGCTGATGGAATCGACAAAAATGTATGTAACAATGACATTCGAAAAGTCATGTGCTTGTCACGTGTGAGATATCGAACGTCACCGTTAGTGCATACATTTTTGATGTCCGCTATCGAATCGTTTTGTAGCGCATGTACATTAGATAACACCCCAAAATCTTCTCAAAAGAAACTGTTTTCGGTGCCGAAATATTTCCACAAAAATATATCGTCTTAAAGACCATAAAACAATAAAATCCATAGACAAACTAATTACTGTTCCATAAACATATAAACCATAGATAATAACAGCTTACATCGCTCTATTAACTGAGCAGAAATTGTAACCTTTATTAGTGGGGTGTGCCTTCGTAAGATGAAGGCTTCGTTTGATGTGTCACTGCGCCGCGCTCCCCAAAAGGTAATACAGCTCGACCTACTTGATCTCACCGTGAATGATAACGCGATAACTGGACATAAAGTTTGCCTTTTTACTCAACACTAGCGTCCCGCCCCGGTTTCGCGCGGGTGCGATGCTGATACTTAATACAGTAGAGAAAAATGGTTGTGTGTAACAGCAATACTAATCATAATTGCACCCGTGCGAAGCGGGGCGGGTCGCTAGTTATACATATAAACCTTCCTTTTGAATCACTCTATCCATTAAAAAAACCGCATCAAAATCCGTTGCGTAGTTTTAAAGATTCAAGCATATATAGGGACAAACATAATAAAGCGTTATTATTTTATACTACGTCAGGATAAGGATAAGGAAGACATGAAAAGGCTAGTTAAAAGAGTAATTAAATTGAATTTAATAAATAAAATAAAATAGCCCTTATTGCTTGACAAGGTATTTACAATTATATACTAAAACTAAATTCATTTAATCGCTACCAACTTGCGTTGATGATCGCCAACTGTTTGTTGTTCATGTAAAGCTTGTCTGTCGACAAAGGCCTCCTACAAAGATTTCCATGCATTCCTGTCTCTTGTTAAAAATTGAATGTGGACGGATACAAAGGTAGAGGAAGGCCAAATGATGGATGCATTGTGGGAAAGAATATATACTGAAAATAGGGCTGAATTTTGAAATGACGGCTGATAGAAAAGAATGGAGAAGTGGTACTTACTGTGACGATAAAAGGAACGAAGGCTGGATGATGATGAAATGGTTAGTTAACAGACTTTTAGCTTTACTGTCTGAATTATTTATATTTAAATAATCTTAGAGATTTTTTTGTATTATAAAGTGGTAAACGAGCAAGCCTTCCGCTGACCATAGACATTTGCAATTGCAGATGCGTTGCCTACCCTAATCTTCGGAGGAGACAGACTCACAGCAAGTGGATAATTCCTCTCCATAAGAGTCCCCTCCACCTGAAAATCCACTTCCCCTTTCCATCATTTCCTTATAAGAAAAGGATAGGAAGAGAAAATGGAATAAATTGTCCTATAATGATATGTTTTAATTGAATACTTATTTGTTAAGTAGTTAGGTTTTGCTTTTTGTTTAAATTATTAAGGCGTGGTTTATATTTGGAATCTTAACCTATCTAATTAAAATTAACTACTTTGTAAGTAGGTAGGTAGATAGTAAAAATATATTTTAAGTTTCTAAAACTAATCTCCATTCTTAGGGTCTTATGACAATTTTAATTGTTTAGAAGTTATAAAATAACACATTAAAAAGCTACTAACGCAGCGATAAATAAGTTATTTATGACACACGGACAATAATATTAAATCAACTTTAATTCTACTTCAAAATTTCTTATTGTCGATATAAATCAAATGTCAAAAATTATTGACGTTGACAAATATGTTTGTTAATCTGTGCTATAAGACAATATAGAGTAGCATTTAATTCTATGATCGGAGCAACTCGTTTGGCCCGGTAAGATATTCAATATTAGTTTTGTCAGAAAAGACATTTAAAACCTATATGAGTATAGAAAATGACACACGAAACAATATACTACACAAGGGTCTTATGACACAATTTTTGATATTGACAGCTAGAGAGCTATGGTAATTTAGTTCACCTTAGCCGGGTCACATAAGTTTATCGGATTATAGCATTTTGTTCTAACGCATAACGCGTGTAATGCGTGCCAACTAAATGCATTTCGATCGCCCGTACGACCTTCTTGTCGCAGTTTTAGATATGGCCGCAGATAATAAACGGCCATAGACAATAGAGGGCGGGGCGATCGTTATTTGTAATTTGTATGCGAGCCATATGCTAATTTAATAATCGATAATTAGGCTCTCTATATTTAATGCGACTATTGGCTTAATAATTATTTAAATGTTGATAAGTTTGATGTTTCTTAATTAGTTTTATGTTTTTTTTATCTGTGAACACTTTTCGTTTGTCATTCTAAATATAAAATTTAAAAACAAATATCAGCCTACATGTGCTTTTTATTATTTTTAGAATATCGCGGCTACGTAGAATGATTAATGAAGATTAAAAAAAATTATTAATTTATCTACTAAATTACGTATTCTCTTATCTATTTACCTATTTATTTACTTTATTAATCTGTGCTTAGGTACAAATAATTTAAAACAGAGAAAAGTTTATTTGAAAGTGTGGTTTTAAAGTATTTGAGTTCATATGAAAGTTCCTTTAGCAACATCATCCTCGCTTCTTTCATTATTTTTCATATTACACCTATCAATTTTACGAAGTATATTTTATCGAATTCATAAAAAAAATAAAAAAAATAAATGCATATTCATTTTATTTTAATTAAAGTTTATAAAAAACCCTATTTCCTTAATTATATTTATTTAATAAATTAATTTTAAATATCCTAAATTAACCATTTTCTTGTATGAATACTGATACGATCACAGGAGGAGTTTGTCAGTCGACCACTTCATAGAATATTGTAGCCGTTGTTTCTGAACCTTCGAATTGAATTATCTGAAAGAAAACATAATATAATAGAAAACGTATCAACATAAACATATGTAGAATAATTAGCTGTTGATCGCGACTTCGTCTGTGTGGAACTAAAAACTATAGCCTATGTTACTCGTAGTTAATGTAGCTTTCTAACGGTGAAAGAGGTTTTGAAATCGGCCGAATACTTTTTGAGTTATTTCAATACATACAAAAATACAAGTCTTTCCTCTATAAATTAGTATAGATAACAGTGCTTACAGACATCAGCAAATTCATATACATTGCCTACTTTAAATTAAAAATACTACGAAACATTTATTTTTGGAATAAGTTGAGAATAAAATCCTTGTTATTTATCTCTTTGTAACCTTTTTCGGCTGATTTGAAGTGATAAAAAAAACGACAATTGCATTCGTTTTTATACAAACGGAAGTGTTGACATTTTAACTAAACATTTTCGTATCAAGGTTCCTTTTACAAACAAAAAGGGGTGCGTGGTGTAGGGTGACCATGATAAACAGTTTCTCATGAAATTCCTGAAGTTCTTTTCACCGCGTGTGTAAGTATTGACGCATGTTTTCTACGCTTTTTTCCTTGGCCTTGGCTAATATCCCTTTTTTTCTTAGAGCCAAAAAACTAGACAGACTATAGTTAATTATTTTAAAATAGTCTAAAATGGTCTCTATAGTAAACCAGAGAAATATTATCAGAATTAACTTTAAAAAAAATGTTTGTCTATGTTGTTCCTTCTGCGTGGTTACCTTCAACAATTTGTCCACGCCGCGCAAGGTTCATATTGCAGTTTCTTTTTAATTTATGAAAGTCGTAAAGTTGCCGCATTGTAGGCTTCGAAGTGATCGTAAAAATGTATGAATTTTGCAGTTACATTGTAAAAGATATATCTTTGGTCTTGAAGCGAACGAGTTAAAAAGATCGATTGATATATACCGTGTTGTAATTGTGAATATATTGTTTTATTCGTGTTACATATTGCAACATATTTCGGACATGAAATGACACAGGTTAAAAAAAACAAGCACTTTTAAAAACATTGTAAACAACCGCAGAAAGAGAAAAATATAGAGATAGCTATAGCGTATACGGTTAAGAGACAAAAAATTAATTCACCGAAAATACGCTTGGAGCGTCACAATACTATATGATACGACACATTTATTTGGGTCTTATTTCTGGACCCACAAAAACTAAATAGCACACGCTTAAAGAGATCAAAGGTCTATGATACTGTCTTTGTCACGTTACGTATATTTCGTATAAATGTGTCACAGTCGCTGTCAGTATGACATAAGTCATGACTCATCTGGTTCTTTTAATCTATGTATAAAACGAAACTGAAGAGTTAGACATAGGAAGAAAAATCTTTTATTTTTGATTTGACTACTTTGAACAGACTCTCAGTTTGAATTAAATAAATTCTTACCATTTTGGAATCAGTCTCTGTGAACTCTCTCGTGAAGTAAGCAGTCTTTCCGTTCATTTTGAGTGTTTGCTTCAAAACGTTGTCGCTTATTAATTCGTACATACATTTAATCTGAAATAAAAAAAAGTTAATAAGCACTTAATAGATTCTATGATTTTTACTTTGTCACGTGCTAGCTGATATTTCTCGTCTAATATTTAAAACAGTTTAAGTACTCTTATAAGTAAAAGCGAGGTTTTCGAAATCTTTATTCCCCAGAAATTTAACGAAGCAGTTAACCTTACTCGAAATAAATAATATTACGATAATTTTACTAAAAGTTATAAATATAACAAGTTAAAGATTTTAAACAGTTGCCCTTATGTGTCTTGATTCTCACGATTTATTTATTTAATGCAATTAATTTCACATACGTCTTGAAAAAATATCAACGTAACGTAATGTATTTGTATGTAAATTCCTAGTTTTCACAATTAGTGTAAACTTATTAAACGAAGCCGCTGTGTATTGTTTAGGGGGTCATAACTGATAGAAGAAAACAGAGATGCAACCAGCGAATTTATAATATATTACAGATGGTAAAATTGGAGTTATAAACCTAATCTACTTAACGGATAATAATTATCATAATTCGACTTTGGAACACGTAGCTTTTGAAGTATTTATCTTCAGAAACATTTAAAAACTAATTATTATTTTAAAAAGAATATAAGAACTATATTGGAAATAAGAGACTGCCCTTCAAGGGACTCGTGTATTGAATCCGACCTCGGCGTTTAAACTATAAAACAACATTTTGTACAATCGTACAAGATTACTTTATCAAAAAGATTGCGACGTAAGATTATACTAAATATATTGGTATATCTATACTAATATTATAAAGAGAAAATATTATTTTTGTCTGTATTTAAATGGCTTTAATTAAGCGCCAATAGCCTAATGGTTTGGGGTACGGACTGCCGATCTCGCGGTCGTGGTTTCGAATCCCGGCATTCGACTATTGTCTTACACAAGCTCTTTCAAGTTTACTTGGAATGGTTAAAACAATTATAAGAAAATACACAAAATCTACTAATATTATTTATACAAAAAAACTCAGAAACTACAGGAAAGATATCGAAATTTTTTCACGGTTGAAAAGTCACATTATCCCTGAAAAACATAGGCTATATATGCTTGAATCATTAAAATTACGCAACAGATTTTGATGCGGTTTGCGGTATGCGGATAGAGTGATTCATAAGGAAGGTTTTCATGTATAATACATTTACAATATAGTAGAGTAACACTGATAATTTAGAGATTTTTAATATGATGTCGTAAATTAACACATTTTTAGCGCTTACATTGCAAACGCTGCAGTATTTAGTATCAGCATTATACCGATTTGCACCGGTGCGAAGCCGGGGCGGGACGCTAGTTAGATATCTACGAAGTATCTACATAGATATATTATTAAGGTTGAAATATACCGAAGAAACAATGTTATATCCCATATCAAGTATTCACAATCGTTCTCATAGGGCGGCGATACATGACATTGCATAATACATCGTTCCTTACTTTTATAATCTTTGTAAGTAGAACCACATGGTTATTCGCACGTACGCTTATCTATAACTGACTTGCCTAATTCAATTAAATTTTATTGATTTCAATATTTTTCAAACTTTCAAAACCCTTTACTCTTCTTAAAACAAATTCGAAATGTTTACGACTTCAGGGGGATTATCCAAAGTATCTATCGATTGGTGATATCGCTGATGGAATCGAAACAAAAATGACATTCGATAAGTCATGTGCTTGTCACGTGTGAGATCGGACGTTATTGTCAGTCCATACATTTTTGATATTCATTATCGAATCGCTTTGTAGCGCATGTACTTTGGGAAATCATCCTGTATAATAGCTAGTGACAAGTTTTTCTTAAAGGAAAGGGAAGTTTTTTTTTATATTTAAAAGTAAGTTTAAAAGGCCGGCATCGCATTTGCAGTTCCTCCGGTGTTGCGAATGTTCATAGGCGTCGTTGACCACCTCGGTGTTCACGCCGCTCGTTTGCCCCCATGTCTTATAAAAAAAATGTTTTCGTAATGCGAACACAATACCTTACTTCCATCTTTCTTCTCTATTTCTTGTTCTTGTCCAATAACAAAGTTGAAATGAAAGTTTTTCTCATCTGTCAGTACTGAGAGCGACAGTTTCCCGTCCTCCGTCTTTTTAAATTCTATAACCGGAGGACTCTCTGTCAGTAGACGTATTATTTGTTCATTTGCATCTGTAATTGTATGGATTAATTTACATAAAACAATTGACCTCTGATAAATGGACCTCTGATAATAAGACATGGTATTTCGTGATTCAAGATTTAAGTCATTTTTCCAGCACTTTGTAGCGGTCAGGGATAGAGCTAATAATATTTTGTTATCAACAATAGGACCATTTAGTGAGTGCAATTGCATTTCTATATACATATAGAAATCATTGATAAAAATATAATAGGTTTTAAAAAAGACAATAAGTAATAAAAAAGCGAAATAATCGATCAGAAATTGTTTTAACAAAAAAATGACACCATGATTTGGAATTAATATTTTAATTGTAATGAATTATAATAAAAAAACACTTATATTTTAGGTTTTTTACTCTGTTAAATTATAATACACTGGAACCACGCCATGTTTTTCTATGAACTTTTATTAAGGCAATTCAAACTACGCCAAAACTAACACCGTATCAGAGATAAGCATGCTCTATGATAATAGTGGAATTGCATTTGACCTTGTCTAACAGCATGATGCCTAAACTATTACCCTAAGGCTCCAGTAGACCGCTGTCACGCAAAAACGGCCAAACAACGAAACAAAATCTCAGTTTTATGCGCGAACTCGGTCTAATGAAGCCATGATCAGACTACATGCCCTTCTACCTCATAAAGGCATTAAAGATTATTGTGATTTTATAGAATTATAATAGACGCGTAAAACAAATTTTACACAACTAAAATCTTTTTGAATTAACACATATATTATCACGCACGATGACCACTGTTTGCAAAAACATTTAGCACAAATAATTCCTTAATAACTTTATTCCTTCGGAAGTCGTTTAATACAGATTATAACTCACTTGGTGATTTTATTAATTCCATTATATTTTCACATCTCACTCGTCTGTACTTTTTACCCGAACACCACGACATGCTTGCTGCCAAATGATTTCAACTAAATTTATAAATATAAAAATGTAGTTTATGAATCGAGTTGTTATCTGTTAGTCGACGGAGCGTGATAACGCAACAAGATGTGCAAGTCATGTTACCGAATTATATTATATTTTATTATTTTTATACGTACTTGCGTCTTAATGTACTTTGTATTGTAATGTTTTGAACGGTAACGAATTGTTATCAAGCGCGAATTAGATATTTATTGCGAATGAAGTATTTTTTGTGTCAATTTTGTTTATCAGTTTTAACAAGGAATAGTATGTTACTCCTTACTAATAATGTAAATGCGAAAGTAACCGCCGCTACGACTAAAGCCTTGTACACACTAGGATAGTATTTTAGTCGAGTAGCAAGTATCCGAACAAAGGATTTACTAATCTATTCTACGAAATGTTGCTGTTCGGACATGTTTAGTTACTAAATAACTACCCTATTGCGTAGGTTTGGGCTTAAACAAGTCCGAACAGTAGTAAATCCTTTTTTCGGATAAATGCCACTTGCTACTCGACTAAAATACTATCCTGGTGCGAACTAGGCTTTAGGGACCTTCAAGAAGCGAGCGTCAACATCATCTGAGGCACTATAGCCGCGGGTGGGCCTGGGCCTGGTCCAGTCAATTTCTCCATGTTAGTCTACTTTGGGCCTTTTGCTTCCAGCCCTTGGCGCCGATATTCTTATGATCACGTTCAACGTCATCTAGCCATCTTAGCTTTGGCCTAGTTCGTGCTCTTCGCCTATCCGGCTTACTCTCCAACAGGCGTTTGGGAACTCTACAATCATCCATGCGTGTGAAATGTCCTGCCCAGCGCAGTCGTCCAATTTTCATGGCCTTGATTACCTTTCTTTATATATTTGGTACAGCTCGTGGTTGTAGCGTGTCAGCCATTGATCGTCAATGAACACCGCACCATAAATGCGACTCAGTATCTTACGCTCAAACACCAGTAAGCGCTCCTTCTCAAAAAGCAAGCGTATCACCTCCTAAAAGGCAACGCATCTGTGCTTCCTCTGGTATTACAGATGTCCAAGTGCGCCGATGATCACCTCGGTGTTCCCGCTGCTAGTTTGCCCCTTTTCTTATATATAAAAAAGTTACGATGGACAGCTCAACGGATCTGTATCGTTTTTTTGACTGATGTAAAACATAGTCTGGAAGTCCACATAGACTACTTACTATATTATTCTTTAGTTCCGCGCAGACGGAGTCGCAGGCAACAGCTAGTAATGATTAGATATCGAATTTGATTGTGTAATCAATGTTTTGTATCCTTGCGGTTAATATTTTGAAATGGTTTCCAAAAATACGATGTTTTGCTAAAATATTGTGGCTAGTGTAGTCTAGTTCGAACCATGATGGACTCCATTTTCCGCAAGTCCACGACTAGCGCGTATTTTTCGTGACTTCGAACATCTTTGAATTACTTCGCCGATATGTGCAGACATCACGTTGTTTTTCTGGAAGATGGAAAATAATTTTCAAACTTGTGAAATATTGTGTCATATTTCAACATAGCTATATTTTTATCTTGCAGTTTACATTATTTACTTACGTCAGCATACTATATATTGTGCAGTACAATAATGACACCATTAAATATAACTTTTTAATACTAATTGCTAATCATTGGAATGGCAGCGTGGAAAAGCATTAATACTTTTTCAGGATATTTTTCAGAGTAAGAACTATCTTCGTAATTTAATGAATATTGTGAAAAAATAGAGAAATCGGGCCAGTTGTTCGAATTTTGCGCTTAAGCTGGTGCTTCATTAGACCGAGTTCGCGATAAAAAAGGAGATTGTGCTTCGGCGTAAGGCCGTTTATTGCGTGACATCGGTCTAATGAAGCTGTATGCCAGTGATTCTGAACCTGTTTTTTTTTGTTGGGGCACATATTTAACGATTTCAAAATTTGGCGGTACACTGCATAAAATATTTTTTTTGTGGATTTAAATATATATTCATGTTAAAAATATGTTTCTTTTAATGATATATCTTAATAATATTAACATTATTATATATTTGCAAAATTTGCGGCACACAAAAGTGCCGCAGCACAGTGGTTGACACTCACTGCTCTATAGGGTTAGCAACACATTTGGCGATTCATTTTTTTATTATAGATAATGATTGTAAAAAGCTTATTAATCACAACACATCATTATTTTATTTTATGATCCAACATAGTAGGTAAATACTACATCATGTCAATGACGAGTAAAAAAATAATCGCAAACTTAGTATGATATTGCCGTACTGAAAATGCAAGATGTTTACACGTAGCATTAAATTATGCTAAAACATAGTTACTCGTAGAAAGAGAAAGGTATAGAAGTGGCTATGGCGTATACGGTTGAGGGACAAAACATGTCTTAGACTACGTCATACGTATGTCGCGTGTGCATCACTTTGCGGCTTTAAACCAATAACATCATGTCTCAAGCCTTTGCCTGGGACGTATGAAAAATTAGTTCCCCAAAAATACGCTTGGAGCGCCACAATACTACGTAATATGTCACATTTATTTGGGTCTTATTCCAAGACCCAAACAAAAAAATCGCATACGGAAAAAGGGACCAAAGATCTATATCCACTGTCTTTGTCACGTTAAGTATATTTCGTATGATGATTATTTCTTGTTTATGGCTCCCACTTTGCGGATTGGGCCAATGTCGAGTGTTTATGGTTTAGTCAAGTATGGGGTAGGCTGGTAACTATACTCTGCTATTTATCTAAAGAAGAAGTCTCGTGGGTGTAGAAGTAATCTAGATATTTAAACTTATGTGTTTACCTGTAACTGTTCATTAACCTAAAAAAAAGACAGGCACAAACTATTTTGTATAAATGTGTCACAGTCGCTGTCAGTTTGACATATGTTATGTTGGATCTGCCTTTTTTAATCGACGACGCATAGGAAAACGAATTATCCTTCTGCTGTGTGTCTCCTCCACCGTAGATTAAGGGTTGCAACGCATCTGCAACTGCAGATGTCTATGAGCAGCGGTCGCTTCGCTATTTCAGCGTATCTAGGTGGCCGCTTGCTCGTTTGCCACTTTATAATATAAAAAAAACACCATTAATATAAATTAGTTTAAATATTTTTTTATAGAACTTAAAAGCTTTGAAATTATAATTTTTTCCGTCATTGAATGATGTTTGGTATGATTTCATTTCGCCAAAAAGATATTTATAAATTACATTAATTCGATGTTAGAATTGGGTAATGTCAGGGACATAATCAATGACTGCTAAAAATGTGAGACGGAACAATTTTTTGTATTCAGTTATGTGGTTGCCTAATATTTATGTTTTCGCGTGGAAACGATACCATATTTGGTATAAAATATTGGAGGTACACGCGCTTGTATTATTTAAAAGTCGATAAATATCACTCGAAAGAAGCCAGGTTACTAGTAACAGCGATACAAACAACCGAGGGCTTCAAGCCAACCCTTAAATTGGAGTGACTAGGCCAGGCGACCTGGACAGCGTCGCACTAGAGCGTTTACCTAATAAGCCCATAAATTGCAATTTGTTATTAAAACGGTGCTCTTGAATACGATATAAATAAAAGAAAATTAAAAAAGCAAATTGATTGTCAAGCGACTAGCGGTGCACCAAAACCCAGTGGGGCTTTTCGCACCACTTATTTGAATTTTATTGTACCATATGTTTAAATATGAATAATAAATTAAAAAAATACATTAGTCCACTGAAGTTTATTTAACTTTACACGTCTTTAAATTCCTTCTAAGTTCAAGGTTTATTGAGATGTTTTCCTTCAGCGTAAGAACAAAAAATCATCAATCGAAAACACATTGGTCCATAACAAGGATCGAACCCAGGGTTTACCAAAAGTACACGAGTTACAAAGCGATTCGATAGCGAACAAAAATGTATGAAACTGACGTCATAACGTTTGATATCTCACACGTGACAAGCACATGACTTATCGAATGTCATTGTCAGTTTCATACATTTTTGTTGATTCCATCAGCGATATCGCCAATCGAAAGATACTTTGGGTAGCCCTCCTGGGCTTCTAGATTACAAGTCTATGCTTACTCACTCCGCCACAGACGCTCTATTATTAGAGCGTGCTTTATTAGAGTATTTTAATACCATAAACGTCGTATATTTCCCGGTTGGTAATTGATATCTCTGATAGACCGGCGCTACTAAGAATCATGTCGTACAAAATCCTACGTTCCGCGTTTACGCTGCTCCTACATACCCTGTCTCATTAGCTCAGTTATGTGTAACAAACAGACATAATATCTTTGTATATATTACTAACTGGTGTTAGCGACTTCGTACGTGCGGAATTAGAAAATATAGCTTATGTTACTCGGAGATAGTTTAGCTTTCTAACAGTGAAAGAATTTTTGAAATCGGCCCAGTAGTTTTTTCGATACATACAAAAATACAAAGTTTCTCTCTTTATAATATTAAGTATAGATTATAATCCAAGTCAAATGTAAACTTACGAATATCAAATTCCCGTGACAGTTAAAGTCTTTTCCATCGTAATTGTAATTATTTTTTTGTAAGAGAAGGAGCAAACGACCAGCTGGATCACCGAGGTGATCTTCGACGCCCATGGACATTTGCAACACTCGAGGAACCGCACATGAATGCCGGCCTTTAAGGAATAGGCTCGCTTCTTGAAGGACCCTAATTTTAATTATGAAATGATAGGATAAAGTGAGTCTTTAGATGTAGTTTTAATGTACTTATTAATGCTAAATTATTTTTAATTTTTAACCTGAAATATTCATTGTATCCTATGTTTACATTTATAGTGATTTTGTTACTCGGTTTTTGCGAAATTTATTACGTATTTTTAAGTTACATACTTTACAAGTAAATCATTCTAAAAATGTGTATATTAGAGATAAATAATAACGAAGGAAATTAAATATCAAACAACTTAATAAAATTTCCTGGTTTAATAACTTGACTCATAAAATAATCTATGCTATTTTTTTTTAAATAACACTAAAGTCATTGGCATGATCATTAGCCAGCAATGAACTTTGATTGGTATTTTTTTAATAAAATTGATGTTAACGAGTTTTACTTCATTTTATCATTATTTGACGAAATAATTTAATTACATCTTGTACTAATTTAAATTGATAACTGGTATTTTGGTTACTTTGTAAGTGTTTGTTTGACAGAATATAATTTTTCAGATTATAATTGTATAATTATTTCAAGAAATGTAAATTTTTCATACAATCTGTCTGCAGTACGAATATGAGTCAATTTGGCTTAAGGCTTTAAGCGGGCTTTATAATATAGAAGTAATTAATAACATGTCTAAAGAGATAGGCGTAACATGTCGAATGATATTTGATCCAGTCTATGTCGTACCACCCAGCCACTTGCCTTTTATTTTCTAATCAAGCCTATATCTTAACATCTAAAAGAATAAACAGTACACCTACAATTGACAGCTCAGATTGATATGACATGCGGACTGATATTAAGAAACCGTATTACGTGTATGATACATTAGTTATAACTAAACTGTGCTAATCCATATTAAAGTTCATAATCGAGTTATACAAAAATGCCATGGGCTTGCGAAATCGATGTAATATGTAACGGTCCGTGTCATACGTAAAAGCATTCTTGACACCGCAAGCTCCAGTTTCACCGGTCGGTGAGCGCGCGACCTTGCCGACCACCACGCAGCAGGGCGGGGGCGCCTATGACTGCGCCAGGCTGCGCCGACGACGCCACTCGTACTGCGCTTACCAACCGACCAGCGCGCTTCCAAACATTTCAAATACGAATTCGAAAATCGAACGCGAACGGACGATGACATATTGATTTTTTAATTAAAAAATAAAAAGGCATAGACTATGTGGTTACTTTTTTTATGCGTGGTCGCGGGCGCGGCGTTGCACGCGGAGGGCGCCGGCGCGGGCGCAGCGCGGCTCGTATGCTACGTGGAAAGTACGCATGCGTCTGAATTTGCCGAGTGCACACACCTCGTGTACGCGGGCGACGCGCGAGGTGAAAAGCTGGACAACTTACTGAGAGAGTACAGGAAAAGCAATCCCAGGCTCAAGATCATCCTTCGAGTCTCCGAAGTGGACAAGGTATGTTAATATAATGTAATAAAAAGCGTAATCTATTTATAAAAACATTCAAACAAATTGAGAACCTCCTCCTTTTTGGAAGTCAGTTAAAAAGCTAATAGAGTCAGGGATTTACAACTATTTCGCTAAATAATTAACAACGATCTTGTATTAACACAATTTAAAATTTCACTCTAACAGTGTCTAAGCTTGTAATGTAATGAAGAAAAATAGAAATTGTAGGAAAAACGTACTAAATCTTAAATTTTTTGTATGTCTAAAACCATTAAAACTTTGATAGATTAATTAAAAAATACACTAAAATAATTATGTAAATCACACTTACAGATTTATAATTATTAATACAATTTATTTTAAGTAACTTTATAAAATACATCATGAAAACAGTATAAAATCTTAAGAAAAAAATTTATTACATAATCTGTAGAGCTCATGTTTTCAATGTTTCAAAACTTGGCTGCATCATACATGTTGCTTTTGCCTTTTCCAATAATGGCGGCTGATAATTTTAGGCGGGAAAAGAAAGCTAGAGCACAGTGGATGTTAATTGCACTTACTGTTTACGTTAATTACTACGTCTGTGTTTTGTTATGTAACGTATTTTAAATAGAGTGCTTCCAATTTGTTTGAAAAGACACAGTAATTATTGCTCGAGACTCTATTGTCGTTTGTTTACTCACCATTCTTAACATTTTTTTGGTACAGCCGAGGTAAAACACTATATTTTTCCATGCTTTTTTCGGTAATTATTAAATTAAGTGATTTTAAAAGACAACACGCAATGAGGTAATATTTTTTCTCACCAGGGACACATTGTGGTCTTTCTAGAGATTACTATTTTGCCTTTTTTTTCAGAACTCATTTATTAGGCATATAATTCTGTAATGTGCATGTTCTTACGTAACCATGTTTACTTATTTTAACTCTTAAATGCATCTTGTTGCCAAATGTATACATACCACGTTTCACGTTATTTTATTGAAGTCATGTGGTATATGTTTCCGAACGCACTTTGACGACCATAAAGAACCATGTATTTAGGTGTTAAAGGTGTAATTGCGAATAGTATAATTCTACTTAATTTATACTAGTGGCATACGAATAAAAAAATATTATGTGAATCATGTATTCACAGATATATCGATGAATTCTGCCGAAAAATAACTAAAAATCAAGCAACTAGTAGTTAAATATATTGACAACCATACAAACGAACTAAAATAACTTAAGTTTGTTATTTTGTATCCGGTTCTATTTATATCATTATCAGAACCTATTTAAATCCAATTTCCACTCGACTACATTCACCAGTATAGCTATGACTTCTGCACGCGGCTTCCTCAGTGTAAATACCACGTGGAAATAACCGCTTAGTAACATTAGTTACATATTGGCGATTTGAAAAGCGTTCAGGTGTAAGGTCTGGCAGCCAGCGGAGCGTGCTGTAACACAAGTCGTTGTTAACTCCGAGGTTTTTCCGGTGTAGACTTACGTGAATGCAGGTAATGATGCCCGTCGTATAATCGTGTTCCTGGCGCCCTCTGCCTGTAAGGGAATACGTTCCGCATCAATATAGTTTAAAAGTTGTGGCAGGTCAGTTCCTATAAATATAATTTGTCGTTTAAATTTGTCTATGGTTTCCTGGTTGTAGTTAGAGGTACGAGTACCTACGACCATCTGTTTTTTGTAGATGGCATGACACGATGTTCGTTAACTTTATTTTTGGGTCGAAAAATTGCGTATAAACAGTATATTAAAGTAAAACAAGCATAGTTGGTACAAGTTGCAATTATCGTTTTACAGTTATACTTGATAATTGAACCTTAAGATTCCATCGCGGGACAAAAGGTTCCAACCCTCATTACACCTGACATTTAAATGAAACAACATAAAAATGAAACAAGACAAAACATACCAACTAAGGAGAAATAATTGAACGATAAATTACAGATAATATTCGATATTCGGTAATACTTTCGTCACGTCAGTCGGTGGCTTTTTAAAGTACGTTTTATTTAATTGTTTCGTGATCCGCGTCAACTCTTTAGGTCAAGTTTTCAACTTTAAAGTGTCACGATAATTTCTTCGACTCGAAGCGAACACGGTTATATTTAAAATGAAAACATGTGACTCCACATGTTAGGGAGTAATCAAAAATTGTAAACAAGTTGTACTGGTTGGTGAGTGTGACGTAAACAGACTGTTGCTTAACTTTGATTGGACTTAGTTTGGAATAACTTCAGTCTAGCCAGGCCTGCCTTTTAGAGTCAAAAGTTATAAATGTTTACTACATCAACCAAACTACGCTTTTTATTTGTTAAAGTTATTTACAAAAACACCATAATGGGGGAATTAAAGGGGGACATTTTAATCTAGTAATATTGTCACGTTAATTCACTTTCTATTGTAGTTATAAAGGAACATAAAAAAAGAAATTATTTTAATTATACAATGAAATTACAATTTATAAAAGTTGTTTATATATATTTAAAATCGGATTTCGAGGGTCCGCATCTGCTTCCTCGCAGGCTTACTGAGAAGACTTCAATGTGCCCGTGGTCGTGGTGGCATGGGATATGAAATAAATACGTTTATGGGTCCGCATCCGTCATGTCGAATTGATCCTTGACACCTTTAGATCCCAAAAATAGGGTTACAGTGTATTTATAATTTTAAACTTGACACAAATATCTTTGTCAATATTTAGACAGTCATAATTTATTTTTAATTTATGTTAAATAATATTCACTCGCGTCAAACGAAAAGTCGGGTCACTGAAGTTAAGTGACAATCGACATTAATAACCGTGGACGACTACTGAGGAAATATTCAAAATAAAATTAAATGTTATCTTTGTTTTTTACGAAGATAAAGAAAGAGATGAAAATATTACATTTATTTGCGTTCTGGCAGTATAAGCCCAAAGTTAACAATTAAAACTGCAGATTTTAAAAAATAATAATTTGTCATTGAATTAACCAACTTTATAAAATTGTGTTTTAAATTCATTTCAATTTACTTCATTTATAGGCGAAAATGTCAATGCGTGTCAATGAGTTTCACTTAACTTACTCCTCCCTCAAAGGCCGGCAACACATCTGTGGTTCCTCTGGCATTGCAGATGTCCGTGGGCGTCGGACCAATTAATTTAGTTGATCCGCTGTTCGTTTGCCCTCTTCTCCTATAAAAAAAACTTAACTTTTCATTCCAACTTTTTCGAAATAAATGACTTTCGTTTTTCTTCTGTTTAATAACATTCCTAAAAATATAAAACAATGTCCCGTTTTGAGTATAAAAAAATGGTTACTTTAGTCACATCTCATGTGGAGGTTTTGTTTTGTTTTTAAAACCTGTTCGTTTTAAAATATGAACTCGATTATGCAATAGTTTCACTTGGCGATAACTGTGTCTGACCTCAATGTCCAGCGGTCAAAAAGCTATACTTGTTACATGGGCCCTGAGTTCGATTTATATCAGCCTTCTAGGTGCAAAAAAACAAAATGAAAGTACGAAAATAATTCGTTCAATCCTTTATACTTAATATTAAGTTATTATTTTATTATTAACTGACGAAAAAAAAGCTTAGTTAGCAGCGGTAGATCCCGCTTTAACATCTTCGCACGAATTGGACGGCTTGTCCGGTGAAATGCCACGACCACACAGAAGACAGGCATCAAATGGAAGCTATCCCATATTTCGTGTGTCGAGTGTGGTGCCGGAGGCCTAATTTTAGTCCACTTTCCCTTCCAATCCTTTTCTTATTAGGAAATGATGGGAAGGGGAAGTGGATATGGAGGGGGAGGGGACGTATAGGAAGAGGAATTATTCTCTTGCTGTGCGTCTCCTGCTCTGTAGAATAAGGGTAGGCAACGCATCTGCAATTGCAGTAGTCTATGGGCAGCGGTCGCTTCGCTGTTTCGGCTAATCCAGAGGGTCTACTCTGATTCGGCGATACTACGGTTTACTTTCGTCTACCCACCCAACTATTAAATTTATTATCTTTAATACTCTCATTATTGTCACATATCATTTTTCACAAGTGTTACCACTCTTATAGACACACACTTTTAAGCTCCAATTTGACATACCATGTCAAGGTCGTTCCGCTGATCGTCACTTGTGCTGTCAATTTTGACAGGTGTCGGTCGAATTTCATTATCGGTAAGCAGTCAAGTAGCACTTCGTTAGTGAGTTATTATTGCATTTAATAGTAGCATAGTCACGATTTCTGTAGGCAGGGGACCGTGGCTGAGATTTTTAGAATCTACATGGAGGCCCAGTCTCTATTAAAATGTGCATTTTTTAATATTTGTACGCTACGATTCTAACGTATGTTAACACGTTCACTGCGTAATCGATATCGGCCTGCCGTGGTACTTATGATTTTACTTGCCGCGGTAAATGTGTTAAGATGGTAGCTACACACTATATCAATGGATGATTTTGTTTTTTAGTTTTCTTACATCTGAAAATAGAAAACAATTTTTTAGTAATTCCATAAAAAACTAACTAGGGTGACATGATGATCCGAAGTGGGCCTTGGCCTCTGACTAGAAATACATAAAAAAAATCCATAAAGCCTTGTACACACTAAGATAGTATTTTAGTCGAGTAGCAAGTAGCAAATATCCGAACAAAGGATTTACTAATACTACTAAAGTCCGAACAGTAGTAATTCCTTTGTTCGGATAAATGCTTGCTACTCGACTAAAATACTATCCTGGTGCGAACAATGCTTAAGCAATCTTATTTTTCTGCAATATGTTAAATACATTGTAAGCTGTTTTTCCAAGTTTTCTTGGCATTGAATCGCCGATGAATCCTGGTTCAGTTTACTATAGTGACGTAATACCGACGCTACTTGTGTGGAATGTTGTCTCATTTGCATCCGTAGATGTAATAGACGAAATGCTTCGCTTTAGACTCTTCGTATACGAGAGTAGGCAAATCTGACATTCTAGTCTCTCCTACATTCACACGGACGCTTTTTTAACGTCGCCGTTGGCGTTTATTAAAATATTAGCTTTCGTTAATACGATCGCTGTAGAATGACTATTGTTACGTTCTACCAGCGCTCAAAATCTAACGCTGCCGACTCCAATTAAAATGTAAGAGCGCCGCCATATGATCAGATACATGAAAATGTATTTGTTATATCTCAACGCTTTTTAGAGCGCGTTGAAAAAACGCTCGTGTGAATTGGCTTATGCCTTATAAGGACGAACCTCTATAAGATTGAAAATCCTTTAAGATTGTATATCCTGGTGCGAACATGGCTTAATGGTAAGACCTTTAAGCCTTGTTCGCACCAGGATATTATTTTAGTCGAGTAGCTAGTAATTTAGTAACTAAACGTGGTCGAACAGCAACATTTCACAATAGTAGAGTAGTTCCTTTATTTAGTTTCCTTCTTTTGTTCGGATACTTATTACTTGCTACTCGACTATAATAATATCCTGGTGCGAACAAGGCTTAGGGACTTAAATGGCACATTGGCGTATCTAGGGCCTAACTTCTAGAGAAAATTACCGTCTAGTCAATAATGTTTTGTTTGTGAGTCAGATTACAAAGTGTTAAACAGTGTGTGTGTTGCACGAGTTTTTGTACTTGTTAACTAAACGTGGGAAATAGAACACTGACCACAATCGAAAGTGTCTTAATTGCAGACTTTAAAAGGGCTTTTAGTTCAATCTATACAGAAGTAAAATATTATGTTGTTTCAAAAAAAACGTGAGAAAAAGTAGGTATAGTCCAACACAATAGAAACAATATGACAGAAAATCTTTTGCTGTTAATTTCGCTCTCCCTATGCGTCTCCTCCCCCGGAAAATCCACTTCCTCTTCTCATAATTTCTTTTATAAAAAGGATAAGACTAAAGTGGACTAAAATTAGGCCTAATATAGTAATATATCTAATTAAAAGGTGTTCAAAAATAGTTAGTTTAATTTTAATTAACCTTACCGGTAATTTTATCATTATATTCTTGAATTCTCTAAAAAGTTTTAACACGTCAAATATCTTTGTAAATAACTAGCTGTTGTCCGCGACTTCGTATGTGCGGAATTAAAAAATATAGCCTACGTTGCTCGGGAATAGTGGAGCTTACTACCAATGGAAGAATATTTGAAATCGGCCCAGTTATAGCGCTATTAAGACATACAAAAATACAAAGTTTCTATCTTTATAATATTAGTATAGATTATTAAAGTTATTGATTCAATAATCAATTAATTAAAAGTATTAATCTGTTCGCGGGTTGTGATCGTAATGCAATGGTCATGACGAGTCCTGAATCAAAACCGGTCACGTTCAGCGTCCATTGATATACATGACGGCATTGACGAATTAACTACTCTTACTTTCTTCTGTATAATACACGAACTGTTATATGGTACTAAAGCTTTGTTCGCACCAGGATAGTATTTTAGTTGAGTAGCAAGTAGCATTTATCCGTACATTTACTACTGTTCGGACTCGTTTAAGCCTAAACCTACGCACTAGGGTAGTAATTTAGTAACTAAACGTGTCCGAATAGCAACATTTTAGTAGAATAGATTAGTAAATCCTTTGTTCAATTACTTGCTACTCGACTAAAATACTATCCTAGTGCGTACAAGGCCTTAAGTACGGCTGCACTCAACAATCTTTCGATGATTGCGTTGTTCAAGACTTTAGACCCGGTAGAGATGCTACATAATCCTAATTGTCGATAATGACACGAAATCCTTCTCATAAATTTTCATGATAGGCCCCATTATATAAAAGGAATGATTTTTTTTTAATATTACGACTTGTCTCTTGTCTCTGTGTGTAGAGAATCTTGAAAATATCGTTCCGATAAAATGAAATGTGTTAAAATATTATTTTATTAGTTATGTTTAAATTATACAAAACAAATTATTATCAATGTTTGTTAATAATATATTATAGATCAATTAATTCATCACATAATTTTATTTTATTGCTTCATTATGAGATTATTTTTCATATTGAAAGTGCCGACGAGACGCCTTCTTTATATTATTAATTAAAACGAGTTCAAATGTTTTTTAAAAGTCTTAATAATTTATAAAGTCTCTTAAGATATTATAAAGTTTAAAAATACGTACTTCATCATCCTATCCTTGTTCCATCGAGGGTCGGCACAGTATGTACATACTACTCCTTCATATTTCTCTATCAACCGTCATATCCCTAATTAAAAATCTATTCTTATTCTCTACTAAAATTGAGAGCAATGATTTGTTTGTATTTTTGCACTCAATAGACTCCGAACCTGATGAGCCGATTTGAAAAATTCTTTCACTGCTGGGAAGCTACATTACCCCCGCGTGACGTAGTCTAATTTATTTACAATGTTTTTTTAACCTGCGTGGATGAAGTCCCGGGCAAAAGCTAGTGTATAGGTCTAAAAGGATATTATGGCACTCGGAAAATATGTGAACTAACAATGTCATCTTGACAGCGTAACATTTTAACCAATCAGGGAAAGGCAGCTGAGGGATTTTGAAAGAAGGTAGGAAATTTTTACCTATTGTTATCGCTAAAACTTTGTAGGCGCCCCCCTGTCGATGTTAAAAAAATGCCATAATATCCTTGTAGGTCTCTAATATAATTTTGACAGTTTGGAATTTGACCGTATTACAAGGTTTGACAACGACAGGCTATCTCTGCTAATACCTTATCTATGATAGAGACGCAAAATTAATAAAACTTTTCCTTTAATATTGTCATAGTCATGTTTGTTATTCATTTTTATGCTATTTCATTCTGTATTTCAGTTTTGATATCGCATGCTTGGATGTGACATTTTTCAGTAAAATTTCATATATTTTTTACAGCGGGATCATCAAGATAATGTGCGATATGACGAAACAATAACACATTATTAGGTTTATTTATTAACTAGGTGTTGTTCGCGACTGTTCCTGTTGTAGTGAAATTATAAAGCTTTCTAATGATGAAAGAATTTCGGAAATGGGCCCCGTAGTTCTTGAGTTATTTCAATACAAACAAAAATACAAAGTTTCTTTATAATATTAGTATAGATAAATACTATAACATTTATTTTACACCAGACATTGTACAAAATTATCATTATTATTTTATTTCAAACTAGCTGTTGCTCGCGACTTCGTCCGGGCGGAAATAAAAAAATATAACCTATGTTACTCGGGGATCATGTAGCTTTCTAATAGTGACCGAATTTTTGAAATCTGCCCAGTAGTTTTTGTCTTATTTCTACAAATACAAAAATACAAATCTTTTCGACTTTATTAATATCTATATTGTAATACTTTTTTCATAGAAATTCCCCGATATCTTTAGATAATGATAATAGAGTCATTGTGCATGTGCAATTTTGTCTACTTCATGTATTTCACGTAGGTAGCACGTTGCAGACGTTATCTATACCTAACGTGTAAAGGTTAGTTATAATTTCATAAATATTTTTTATTGCAGTCTTAAGATTTATTGTTTTAAAAACTGCCTTTTATATGCATTGCATTTCATGCCTATGCCTTTCATCATCTTCATCAGTGCACTATAAGTCCTCATGATCTTCTCATTTCTTCGCAGATATGTATAAACTCGTATATCGATGTTTTCTTTCATTGAACGTCGGATATGGTCATGTAAAGTTCAATAACTGTGAACATTAGTACATGGTTTCGAACAAGGATTGCAAGTATACTACACTTAAAACCTTGTACGCAATAGGATAGTTTTAGTCGAGTAGCAAGTAGCAAGTATCCGAACAAAGGATTTACTAATCTATTCTACTAAAATGTTGCTGTTCGGACACGTATAGTTACTAAATGACTACCCTAATACGTAGGTTTAGGCTTAAACTAGTCCGAACAGTAGTAAATCCTTTGTTCGGATAAACTCTACTTGCTACTCGACTAA
>QDHC01001946.1:261063-271339 GCA_013186455.1 Papilio dardanus tibullus
ACATTTATTTTTTTATTTATTGAAATGTGTGTATTGCTTGATATTTTATTATTTGGCCGCAAGCGACATATGACTTTTGCCTGCCTACGTGTCTGACAGAGTGACGTGGGAGTTTTGATATGATTCATCGTTTCCTTCCTTGAAATAAGCCTTCATCAACTACTTTCTAGTAATAATTCTGTTTTAACATAACAAAAAAAACAATAGTACGAATTGGTCTAACTATTCAAGATAAGAAAACTTTTAAAATAAGGTCTCGATGAGTATAAACTAATATTAAACGGCAAAAAACTCGCGCGTTGCTTAGGTGACGGTACCGACTAGTTTCGAACCCTCGGTGGCTCTTCCCCAGCGATGAGTGGGACTTCGGTACCGTCACTGAAGCAACGCGTGAGCCGCTTACTTTTAGTTTGTAAAGATGTCTCACGAAAGTTTGAATAATCTTAATTTTTAGTTTGAAATAAAAATCGTCTTGATAAAATATGAAGCAAAAAGTTTAATATTAGAATATAAGCATACAAAAATACGATGCCCAAGCCTATTGAGGACGGATTTACATCATAACAGAATTGACAATATTAATGTTCCCAATATAAAGTAGAAAATATATTTAAAATCAATTCCGAGATTGAGCAAACTTCTGACTCATAAGAAACTTCTTTCATAATAAGTCCGAATAAAATTATCATCAATTAGCAACACATACGTGGAATTCGAACTATTTGAGTTCACACGGTCATCAAGATGTAAACATCACAAAGAAAATAATAAACAGGATTGAAGGATTCTTAGTTAGGTCAGTCTACACTCAGAGACAACCCGGAGCATCTGTACCTACTACCTAGACTATAAAGGTTTAATAAGCATAAATTCGAAAAGTAGGTGCAAATGAAAGTAAGTGCTCCATGTCAACTATAACCTTGATCTGAACACGAACTAAGAAAACCGACAGTGATTTATTTCACTCGGAACTATACATCGATGTCAAGCCCATAAGCCCAAATATGCACCAAGCAAACTAAAATCAAACCCGAAGAAATTGTAGCAGTAATTCTGTCAATAAAATCACTCGTTTCACATTTGTCGCTATAAAGTCTGAAAATTTTACAGCAATAATTATTTTCATACAAAATACATTCCATACTTCGACAATTTCGGCAACCGGTCACAAGTGGCATACAAGTTATGCAACTGCCACTGAACTCAATCGAATGGACAGGACACGAGACTCTTACGCGATAAAAACAAGTTAAGATCGAGAGATCCACACAATTTTTCTTTTGCGTTTTGGATTCGAATTTTCTCGTCGCCAATTGACAGATGTGCGGAAAGAAAGAACAATATTCACTGGCAATGTTTATTAAGAAAACGAAATAATATATACAAACTTATTCTAAACTTAAAACTAAATATTTTCATAAACACTAATGGCTTTATACATTACAGTTAAGTTGATCAAAGGTGGTTAATCTTGATGAATAATAACTTCTTTATCAACTTATACTTTCAAGAAGTAGCTGAAAGGTCATTAACATCACCTCCTTTACGTCTCAATTGAGGTGTTCGGAGCCTATGTAAGTTAGACTCGGCTTTAGTCAACCACGCTGGCCCAGTGCGGGCCTTCTCACATTGAATTTCATCTCTGATATGTGCAGGTTGCATCACGATTTTATTCTTCACCGTAAGAGCGGGTAAACATTTACATATTTATCAAAAATTGTCGGTTTATGTTGATATAAAATGAAATAAATTTTATTACACAACATATTAAATTTATAAAGTTAAAGTGTAATGTTTACTCAAGGCAATAAGCCTGGAGGTGCGCGAAAGGACCACACCCCGACACTGAACTTTGAGTAATAATTTATGCTAATAAGTGTAACTAACGTTCTACATAAGTGACATATAAGCAAGACTGAATTATAGTTTATTTACAGCAAAAGTGGGCCACTTATATGCCTATTCCATTAAACTGTCAAAGCATACGCCTATTAGAGACTAAATAATTATAGTTAATATAAGTTAAGCTAGTTCTTACTAATATTTTAAATGCGAAAGTTTCCATGGATATGTGGTTTGACTTTTGTTTGAAGGTATGTCAAGAACGAGTGAACGGGTGACGATGAAATTTTGCGATGGAAGAACACATAGGCTACTTATGTTCTTTTTGTAGTTCCACTCAGACGGAGTCGCGGGCGCCACATAGTCTTTTATTCTGTATGTATTGAAATAACTCGAGAACTATGAAGCCGATTTCAGAAAATCTTTCATCATTAGAATGTTACATTATCCCCGAGTAACATAAAGTATATTTTAAACACCACGGGGAAGAAGTCTGCTTCTATTTAGTTACAGATGTTATTGTTTATTAATTTAACAGTTCTATATGCAAAGTTATCGTTTACGATATATTTGACATTTGAAGACAAACTTAAAACTATTTATAGATTTTAAAGAGCTGTTAGCATCCGTGTTGCAAAATTTTTATACCTTTTAAAATTAATATTTCTTAATACTCCTAATTTGTATCTAGATTGCCAGATTGAAATGTGATTACGAAAGAAGACAATAATATAATCAAGAGGATAGAGTTGGACTCATAACTTAATGTGAATAATGATTCAAAACACACAAACGGATTTGGCTGGGGAAGGGACGCACAGGAAGAGGTATTATCCTCTTACAGTTCGTCTCCTCCGAAGATTAAGGGTAGGGAACGCATTTCCAATTGCAGATGTATATGGGCAGCGGTCGCTTCGCTATTTCAGCCAATCTAGGTGCTCGCTTGCCCATTTTCCTTTTTAAAATATAAAAAAAACTCCACTCCTCCTATAAGTAAATGGTGTTAAGGGAAAGTGGACTAAAATTAGGCCAGAGCCACCACACTCATCAGACGAAACACGGAATTGTTTCCATTTGACGCCTGTCTTCTGTGTGGTCGTGGTATCACCGGGCAAACCGGGCTATTCGTGCGAAGAAGTTAAAGCGGGCTCTACTACTGTTTAGTGATATTGTATGATCTTGAGCTTGTTTGATACAATATCTAGCCTCGTTTAAATGAGACGGTTTTGATTGGGCGGCGGACAAGGCGGCTGATCGATGTTCAGTCGCACTCGGCTCGTTTATATGGTAATGCTACATGTGTTGCGAAATACAAAGCTAGTGTTGCCATGATTTAAATTATAAAATGGCGGATGTCAAATATTAAAAAAAAACTTCCAAATCCCTGCTCTAAATTTTACAATTTATTTCATTTAGCAGATGAAAAATTGAATGTAATTTGTTACATTTTTTTATTAATTCTTGGCAATATTTTGCTGAATAAATTATAACATGTTAATGTTCGATAGATGGCGAGAAAATCAAGTTTGTGAATATTAATTAATATTAAATTAACACATAATTTAGATGATTGATTTATGCTTTGTGTACATCATGTTTATTTATAACATTTTAATTATTTTGTTTGATAGAATAAAATGTAAATACATTAAACAAATTCATGTTGAAATAGAAAATAATTTGCACATTTTATATTTAATATGTTTCAGGAATTTCCTTAAATGTAGTAACGTTTGGTTATTGTTTCGGAGATGTTATAATATTGGTGTCAGAACTTAAGATCGGTGATTTTATTTGGTTGCTCGTTCGCGGTAAGGTCGCACGAACAAGTTCATACAAATGACTTGTACCGGGTACAATCACTGATCTTATATGATACTATGTTGCATTAACAAATACTAGCTGTTGTTCGCGACTTCGTATGCATGGAATAAAAAAATATATCCTATATTACTCGGGGATAATGTAGCTTTCTAATGTTGAAAGAATTTTTGAAATCGCCCCATTAGTTGAGTTATTTCAATACATGCAAAAATACAAAGTTTTCTCTCTTTATAATATTAATGTAGATTAGCTGTTGTTCGCGACTTCGTTCGCGTGGAATTAAAAATATAATTTTAAACACACATCAGTACCACGGACGTCATTTGTCAAAACTGTAATTTATTTTAAACCAAAAATTACTTCCCGTTCTGCATAATGACTAATTGGTCATCAACTTAATTACTTTACCAAATAAAATAAGATACGACAATCTACATAGATTTCTATGATTTATGCGTACAATTTGTTCTTATAGAATTTATCTTAACTTTACAAACATAACATTAATTTACGGATATCGTTTGCCTTTTGCCCCATTAACATGTTACAAAATAAACCCAAAACTGATACCAGTACTCTAAGATCAAATCTGTTCTACGAATGAAACCTTCAAAATAATGAATCGTTATACATGTCGTTCTTTGTATCGTTAACTAACGATATGACATGTAATAAACGAGCGATGGAATATAAAATGGACGTAAACTTCAAGGCTCCGAAACAATTCGGAACTCATTTGCATGCAAAGCTATTGTTCTATCACAGATGTTTATAAATGTGATTAATATTGTTCAGATTCAAGGAAACTCGTTATGGATGACAATCTATACTTTTATAAGGAGGAAAGATTTGTATTTTTGTATGTATTGAAAACTCAAAAAATACTGGGCCGATTCTAAATTTATCGCTGCATTATCCTCGAGTAACATAGGCTATATCTTTGAATTCAGCGCGCACGAAGTCGCGAGCGATAGCTAGTCTTATGTAAACCATGCAACAACTTAAGACAACTATAAGTGACACTTTTTAGTGACTAAATTCGGTGTTTTGCGTAGCCCACTTCAACCCATAACTGTCAACAACAAATGACGTCCTAAAATTTAAAATATTTGCTCAATTGTTTCTTCTTACGTTGAATAAGTCATTAATTGACCAGAAGTCCTTCTATTGGTAATATATTCCTTTTATATCTTCGATACCTACTTATTTATTGGGAAATAAGTAATTATAAAAAAGAAGGGACGGAATTGGCCCGTTAATGAAATCAATTGCTCCATATTTAATTAAAAATTTAAATTCAAAATTGCTATAAATATTATGCCAATGATGCTATTAAGTTAAATTATTAGACCAACTGTCACAATTCACGAAAGGCCTCATTAAAAGTTTTAGTAAACCTGTCAAGTACTTACGTACCTTGGCATTCGTTGAATATCGTTTTTCTTAATTACATATAAGACGGATTTAGGACGAGGCTCGATGAAGATTAATTGATCGAGGACGACTGTGAAATTTATACTTACACGCCTATACTTCGGTAATAAATCGCCAAAGCTTAATAAAGAGCTTTGAGGTTTTAAGCCTGGCCGGGAAAATAGAAAACATTATATGAGGCGCCTTAATCGTATTTTTTCATAGTCTTCTGGTAACAAAGCAATTAGTTTTATATGTTTTATATTTCTGGTTAAGCTATAACTTAATAACTCTATTAAAACTACCGTGAGACATTATACATTAATTAATTAAAACACAGAATAACTCACGTTTATTTCGGTGTAGGTACCGACTAGTTTCAGACCCGTCGGGGGTCCTTCATTAGGGTGAGTGGATTATCGGGCCCTATTCGCGGTTGCGTCTCGCCGGTCACAGTGAATAATAATAATGCAATTAAATAAACGTGAGTAAAAAACTAACTAACTGGGGTGACACGATGACCCGAAGTGAGCCTTGGCCTCCGACAAGAGTGAGTTAAGCTTTGTTTTAATTAATTGATAACTTTATCCTTTCTTTTTGAAGTAACAGTTGCAATTTAACATCATGAAATATTCTTATTATAGTAATTCTCAGAATGATCCAAGTGGATCCCTTGGAAGATTTAGTAGAAGTGTATGATGACGGATAAATAAATTAAGGGTTCAGAAGTATAAAATATAGCAGAGGGGTTTTAGCGAAATAATTGCAATTTTGAATGGGGTCTACAAGAAAAAACGATTTGGAATATCGGTCTTATAATAACCAGAAGCTTGCAGAAAACCTAATTGACTATAAAGATTTACAATAATTGGTCAATTTGTCCAAACGTACAGGTAAACTTTATAAAATACGGAACATTGAAAAAATCTCCTATAACTTCATACATTACGTAGATTTGTAGAAATTAAAATAAAAGACTTCATTTTTAACATATTTACGATCTATTAAATAACTGATTCTGTCATCGAAATTTTTTGCAATACATAAATAATTCGTACGAAATTACAGTAATTAACACTTTCCGCTTTATTCCGAAACGAGAATCAACGTTATTACTGTTATACTTTCTACGTTTGGTACTGGTACATTCATAAAGTGTATTACAAAATACAGAACAGCCTTGTTCCTGTTACTTTTTAGGATACATAATTTGGTCCAATGAGACCCCTGTTCTATCATATTTAGTTCCGAGTGTCGTCCAGTATCGTATAATCGACGACTTATTGGTCTTCGTTTATCGCAGGACTTTTTTTTTGGAATAAGGGGGTTGAGTCCTGCGCCTAATTTGCTGTCCTTTCCGTTCAGCCGGCAGCCGGCGAGCGATCACACAATGTTGTATGCTATCGTATACAGGAGTTTACTTTAGTACGAATGAGATAAGGAATTCTTCTTTGTCGCGCGCCAGCAAAACGAAAATTCTAGTACCGGTCCCTAGGGACCCGCGCCGGCCACACGTAAAGTTCGCTGCCGGTCCCCAGGGACTGGCTCCAGGCCCAACATGTTAAAGATAAAAGATTGATACAGGCACACTTGGTTTTTCACCAGAAGGAGGTTATTTATACCCTGCAATGATTATGAATAAGATTTTTGACGACATTATAACAATGTCTATAACTATGTAAGTGTGAATTTAAAACGGCACTTAATATTTATATCTACTTCCATTTAGCTCAGTCTGATTAGTCACACTAGACGTTGCAGTGATTCGATTAGCACTAACATTGAAACCATCTTAAAATGTTGTTTTTTTTATAAATATGCATTCAAACTCGCCTTGAATTCAAAATTAAACTTCAACTGAACGTTGCTAAACATTTACGCACAATATAAAACCAAATTCGGATCGCGTTCTATTTTCAAACAGCTTTTTTTATTTAAATCTGTAGCTTACGTTCATAATCAATTCGGCCAGTGTTTTCATTTATCATAGACAGATTAAAAATCTGTGAGTAGCCGGTTGTATATTTTTATTTTTTATTATAATTAGTAAAATACAGTAACATTTTTAATAATTAAACACAACCGTGATATTCTGAGAATTCGATAACACTAGAATGTTCAATAATAATATTATTGTTAATTGAATACCGTAAACCGCATTAAATTTCAAAAAAATATGAATTACGATTGTTCAAGTTTTACAAAACGAATAGGTTTCAGCATACGAATTAGTTTTATTTTATATTTTTTTAGTTTAATTAACATGAAATGTTTTAGCGCCGAGATTTAATTTCTTACTTTATTATATAAAAATTGCCTTAAGAAGTAAAATCTCAATGCTTTTAAATTGACATGTAACTTATTCAGTCCAAACATCCTGTGGAGTAAAATTAAACCGTATACATATGCATGCGAAGTCGATTTATCTTGTCTGTCTGTCCCTGCATTAGTCAGATACGACAGGTGAACGTAATGGGCAAATGTAGAACGAAACTTTGTAGTTAGTTAATTAACTATAGGAATATGTTTATGGTGGCATACAACAAGCTTAGCAGCTCTTAACTGGATTGGAATAAGCCGCCGCAATGTTACAGTAAATGATAGAAATTTTGATCTTTAAATTATCCTTAATTAATGGCCAAAATGATTTTATACTTTTAATTTTTTAACCGACTTTCAAAAGGAGGTTCTCAATTCGTCTGTATGTTTTTTTCTTAGCTAATTACTTGACTCCTGGTTGTCCGATTTTCATAATCATTTTTTCATTCTCAGCTAACTGATTAGTTTTATTTGATTTTATTCAACTTGATTTGCCTAGGCAGTAAGAATCGTTGCAATAAAATGTGTAGTAAACCATTCATACCCCTTTTTGTTTCGATTATTGAATTATTAATATAGTTTTCCATCTGATTACATCCTCGTAACGGGATATAGAACAGACTAATTCATTAAAGCTATGCAACATTAGTCAATAAATAAATTCATCTACTCGTAGTTTTTAGATGTTCGTAAAACTGGAAGTCATTGACAACTACCGCATTGTTGATTAATAATTTAGCATACAATTTTATACGTAGATTATTTTATCAAAAAAATATTAGTGAAGAAAAAAGGCAGTAACGCTAGAGGTCTCTCACAAGAAAATTAAGAGTACGAGTAACTAAGCTTACAGAGGGAAAGACATCTTATTGTCTCAGGTTACTTCGAACGGAATGACAGGGATGGTAACATTTACTTTTTTAGATAGATTAGTACAAGTCATTTGGCTGTATAGATTCATTGTTATACTTATTGTAGATTGTTCTTCTCTAATATTTGGTATTGTCTTTTGACGCTCTACAAACCTTCGATGATCTACATACTAAAATACTACTTGAACATTTTTGTATCAAATCATAAAAACATGAGTCATATTTGTAAATTTACAATCTATTCTTTAAAAGCGAATTTTATAAACTGCCAATTGAAGTAAAGCTATTTCAGATTCCTAAACAGCGAAGCCGGAACTATCAAAATGTATTCTATGTATTTCAACAACTAGATGTCGCTAGTCATGTCCTCGTAGGTGTTGAAGCAAGGTCGAAACATATTTGGCTTTAATGGTATCCTAGATATTTTCACTAAAACCTCGATATATTATCAATTAGAATTAATTTAACACTTATGAAATATGCTTAGATATTTTTATATGCAGTTTTGCATTAAATGTAAGCCATTCAGTATAAAAAGCAATAAACACTAATAAAAATCTAGTATTTTACATCAAATTTGTTTCGAAAATGGATTGCCCAATCCAACATCATTTACAGTTATAGTAACTTCATCATCACACTTGAGCGTCGGTGGCTCAGTGGTTTAGCTCTTGACTTGCAATCTGCAGGTCCCGAGTTCGAATCCCGCCATGTACCAATGTGTTTTTTTCGATTTTCGAATTTCATATGTACATATTTACCCGACGCTCTTACGGTGAAGGAAAACATCGTGATGCAACCTGCACATATCGGCGAAGAAATTCAAAGATATGTGTGAAGTCGACCAACCCGCACTTGGCCAGCGTGGTTGACTATGGCCTAGGCACCCCCTTAGGGGGTAGGCTCCGTGCCCCTCGGTGGGGACGTATAGTGAGCTGATGATGATGATGAACTTCATCATTAAATCCATGAGTCAATTTCTCACAACCATCTTTTCTTACAGGACCTACGCCCGTTGTTGAAATCCAAACACGTCCAGGGTCTGGAAATCCACGATGCCCATCGCACGCTCAACAGGACAAAGGTCACGGAGCTGGTGGAATCTGCTCGCTCCGCCATCAGTACCAGTGGAGGTGGACCCTTGTTCCTCGCGTTGCCTGCTCATCCTGAACTGCTGGCCAAGTACTACGATCTCAGAGAATTGGTGAAGAAAACCGATTTGATGATTGTCCAGACTCATGCTCTAGGGTTGGTGAAGAAGATGACTTATCACCCAAGTCGGCTCAGTGGACTATGGGACATGATGAACACTGTAAGTGTTGTTTTCATTAATTTTTAACTAAACAAAGTAAGTTTTCAGCACACACTATAACTGCCACACACACTACCACCTTCATTGTTATTAAAAGTCGATTTGGGAGCTCCCTTAGAGTTGATTTGGATAGGAAATCTGCCTTAATTAACTCTTAAGTAACCATTCAATTACTCTGAGTGGTCAGAATCATTCTATAGTCACTTAAACGTTCTCTTAGGTTCATACTAACTAGAAACTTACGTCTCGCTTAAATATCTAAAAAACATTGTGTGTGGCTATTTTTAAATAAACACATTTTTAAAATCAATCGTAACGAGTTTCTAAAACCACAAATTATGCACACTAAAACCAGAGGACAGATGTATAAAAATGTTACGAAACATTACATTAGTTACGCATATAAATTTTCTTATATGAAACCTCTTTCGGAGATAAATTAAGCTATAAAAATGCTTAAGAGACTGGCTGGATATAAAAAAATTATGGTTTTTATTTCTTTTTAATTATATTTAAACTCTTTTAAAGTACCGAAACTTTCGAAAAACCTTCATAAACATGTACAGTTTACATCTTTACGATGATATTAAGTAAATAATGTCTTTATATAACTATGTAATTGTTAAATCATACTTGAAGCATACATAAATAACTTTTTTTATGAATATTTGACTCTTCCAAAGATTTTAATCAA
>QDHC01001946.1:271549-296000 GCA_013186455.1 Papilio dardanus tibullus
GTGCGGTCAGCGGCCGTGGCTGATATTGCAACATCTCATTTTATAATCTGTGTTAAAAACTGATTAAAGTACTGGCAAAAAAAGTTTAGCTTATGTTTTATTCGAAATTTCTATACAGTTCTAACAACCGTATACGCGGTTAGATTAAGTTGTAATCAATTTCTAACCTTAAAAAATCTTATTGTCTCAGCTTCCGTGTATGTAATGTATAACTAGCTGTCACACAAGACTGACTGCGCGGAATTAAAAAAAATAAGTAGCTTATGTGTTCTTCCAGGCTTTGTTCTACATCTGTGCAAAATTTCTTCGAGTCCAGCCGCTTTGAATATACCTTCAAACAAACATCCATTCATCCAAAGTTTTCCATTTATAATATTTCTAACTGTTGTTCGCGACTTCGTCCCCGTGGAATTAAAATATATAACTAACGTTTCTCGGGAGTAATGTAGCTTTTTAATGGTGAAAGATTTTTAGAATTGGTTCATGAGTTATTTCAATACATACAGAAATACAAAGTTTTCTTCTAAGAGATGTTATACATAGACGGAACGCTCCATAGTAATTTGACGTTAAAATGCGTGCCGCGAAAGAAATTATTAAAAAAGAAAAATCTTGCCAGTATAAAAAAAAATCCCAAGTTTGGGAAAATGTGTTTTTTTATTTTTTTAAATAAACAATAGAATAAACTAAAATGTTCACTAAAATGTTGATTATCGTTTTTCATTATTATTATTTTAATTAAAACAATTTAAATCGAAACAATTTTTTTCAAAGTCTATTTTTGTTTTATGGTTGTTATAATTTTTTAATTAGCGTTTTAAAACTGTCTCGATTAATTATAATATTAAACTTTAGTAAATACTATGAAATAAAATTTAAATTTGAGAAAAGAGGTTACATTCGGTCGACTTTTTATGCCGGCAAATGTAATTTAGAGGTTAACACTAGGGGAAATCTCCTTACCTAAGATCTCCGGAGGTCAAAGAAAATGCCTCACTTTGCTTCGAGTGTTCTATAGTATAATATATCTTTGGTTTTCCTCTTTATAATACCAATATAGATTAAGAAAGTAAGATAATAATTATATGAATTTAGACCCTTATTCGACTAATTCTAATAGAACGTAGATGTGATACAATCCATTATTAGCAATTACAAGTATAACGTGCAACCTTTGAACTATGCTCATAGCAATCAACGCTGTCAATATTTCGAGCAAAATATCTATAACTATGTAAATTGATTTGTAATTTATCTAATTCACGAGTAGCTTTAGCTATTTCCTGTGTCTTATGGGAGATTTATTAACTATAAATGTTTATTATATTAATAAACTGCCAGTTGTATCCTTTATTAATAGTTCCAAAAGTTTTAATTTAACAACGATTAAAAAGCCTGTTTCACGAAGTTATGATTTCTTAAAGGTAGCAATAACTACGATTTGACATTTAGAACGGAAATGTCTAAAATTATAAAAAATCTGTAGTAATCCACTTTAGTTTCATGAAATTGTCTCTGTTTTGGTCCAGCGTATAAGACGTAACGTTTTTTGATGTCCTAATCTCCCTTTGCCGCTCACTATGAGTGTTAGCGTTAGCATGGCATCCATTGGCCAATGCGTTTCCATCTTTAACTCAACACACTGCCTGATGTAGCATCCTTCCTTCTTAAAAGGTTACTTGGTACCTCCGTACATGCTCGCAGCTGACTACGAACCGACATATAGTTTGAATCTTTTAATACCTTGCTCTTCATATCAAAGCAAGTCCTAGTTTTAAGGAGGTGTATAAACAAGCTTGTGTTGGATTGCGTCATTTGTTCTATTCAGTGGTGTAAGGCGAAGGTGAACTGGCTAACTGTGAGAAAAATTCAGCAATTTTTGCACATGCTACAGAAAAAGTACTATATCACTCTTATTTGCAACTCCATAAGGACTATTTTAACATTTTACGAAGGAAAATAAGATATATAATGTTTCTTTTTACAAATTAGTACAACTAGGCCAAGTAACAGGTGCATCTTGCTGTTTAAGACCCCCACACAATGTGGCCACATTAAGTCGGTTCCTTATAAAGTATGATGAGCAACTAAGACTAAATTAAAATATTTCTATGGATTAAATAACATTCTCTGAAAGTGTTTTAAACTATGTTTAATAGGAAAAACTAAAATATAATTTAAAATACACAGTCTTAGATGATCAAAAAGCGATGGTATAGAATTTTCTGTTCATTTAAGATTTTTTTAAATCCTTTTTTGCTTCTAATTACTTTAAGATTTTGTTTCTTAATATTTTTTCCTTAATATCGACAGCCAAGCTAAGTTACTAATCGTAAAAGATATGTGGTGACATTACTCTAATGCAATTCTGCTATGATATATTGCGTAGGCGCAGGATTATCTACTTACACAACCTGCCTCAAAATGTATAAATCAGTCCAAGTTTTTGGGCAATTTAAATTATTTTTTAGATAAAATCTAATTAATACTAATGACTAAGAATATGTCTATATTTCAAAATGACAAGGATTAAACCAAATTTGCCTAAAGATATTATTGAATTTCGTAATCAATTATTTAGTGTGTGGTGTTATGATTCACTTTCTTTCTTTGTAATTTTTAACACATCGTACAATTTTAGTTTTAATACAGCTGAGAGTTTGTCTTAGTTTCCAAGGTTACAATTAGCTAATTCACCGCATTCATTGCTTTTGAGTGTAACTAGAAATCTATTATTTCTTAAATCATGTATCGACTTTTATAATTTGTAACAACTAAATTATCTTTCAGGATTCAGTGGTCGATTTAGTGGTTGGTCTTGGTGTGCCATCATCCAAATTGGTCATCAGTTTACCAGCGACTGCTCGTCAGTTCACACTCTTCAACGAGACCCTGAGTACTCCCGGCAGCCCGACTCTGGATGATGACCCTAAAGAGATTGACCAGGCTGAGCTTTGCAGGCAGTTGCAGAAAGGAAGATGGACCTTGGAAAGAGATCAAGATTTGTCCGCCCCATATGCCTTTAAGTAAGTTTTAGTTTATACGAGAAGTGAATGCATTCAATGCTACATTAGAAGCGACAAAAGTTTTTGTAATCAAGAAATAAGAATTTGATTCTACATAAAGTCTTTTGATACACAAACTGTTAAAATGAAGGTAACACAGCAATATTGTAGTCGTTAAGTTTAAATGTTAGGATGAGAATAACAGGGACTGCATACTTACTGAGAAAGATTTGAAGGAAAGCTGGCGCTTAGCTAAAACTACGTTGAATTTTGCATCAAAACTGTGACACAATCAATTTAAGATATTATTAAGGTGTTAAAACTATAAACATCTGATTGACACTATTAAAATATTACGTCAATGTTATTTATTTTATACCTGCCTGATCTCTGACCTTAGATCTAAATTATTTAGTAATTAGCATTTATAATCAATATTTGTAAATATTTAGAATAACTTTGTAGCGTCAACGATTTCACTTTCGCATTACACGGTTTTAGAAAATCCATAGTTAATGCGTCTTTTGACAGAATTTTAAGCAAGGACCTTTTTAAGTTAAGCCGATAAATATAGTGACCGGTGAACATTTTTAAATATTTTACATGAATTGATATTTAAATATAATGGTTTAACAAATTGCAAATGCATAATTATAATAAAATTAATTTTAATATAGTCTAAGTGTATGGAGATAAGAAATGTGTAAATAACGACCTCAATTTGAATTTTTACTGCTTTAAAAAGTGCTGTGAATGCTTAATTAATAAAGAATTGATATTTTAATGGCAACACCGAGCTATAAACATGTCTTGCCATTATAATTGTCATACAATGTAAATATCTTCATATTTAAAATGGATCTATAACAAGATTGGGAAATAAATCATGCAAAGTTTAATTTTAAATATGATTATGTATTAGGACTGATTTTATTTGAATTATTAATTTTATAAGCTGTAAAACAGAGCTGATTTTGGTAATTTTAATAAATTCGGACCCATTACGGTCTTTGAATAGCGTTTGCGTCATAATTTAGCATAATGATGTGATGATTCATTAAAAAGAAGGATCATTAAAGCTCTGCTCAAGAAATAGCGTCGCCCTCAAGGCCGGCAATATCAACTTATTTAGGCGATCCGTTGTTTGTTTGCCACCTTCTCCGATATAAATAAATTCTTTAACTATGTTGTTCTGACTGTCTCTTGTGATCATTGTAGGAACACCACTTGGATATCCTTCGAAGATGCATCGTCTGTAGACGTAAAAGGTAAATACGCTCGTGTGAGGGGCCTCGCTGGACTGGCGCTGCATAGAGCTGACAAGGATGTGGACACACCGTGTGGACCCACGCTCAGAGCCAGCTTGACTAAAGTCCTGAATCAGCAGAGTAGGGCGCCTAGAGCTGCGGTGCTGAGGTAAAGTTACATGATATTCATATTCGTAACAGAAAATAAATAAGTTAAAATATTTTTCTTCATTCAATTGCCAGGTTTAGAAAGATTACTAATTTATAAGGCCATTTAATCTAATAAGATATTATAATATTTAATAAATACTTCTAAATCACTAAATGATCCAAAAAAACAACTTTTATTAGACAGCACACAATTTTTTGAAGCTAACCGTCTTAATGACAGAAATTGTCCAATGGTTAAACCATATATTATTTTATTAATTAATTAGTGCGTATATTTACAGATCTCTGGAGAACGAGATACTGTCAGCTGGCCAGGGCCGGCCTCTTGACGCCCTGCAAGTTTCTCCCTACCGCATCACGCAGATCGTGGACTCGGACGGCGTCATTCACTCCATTAGAGAGGTTAGTTATTACGTTGTTTTTTATCTTCAGGTTGTATTAAATAACTACTCAATATCGCGATGCAAAAAAACTTTGTTTCGTTAGAACGCCATCTGTTATGAAATAGCTAAAACGTCATTATACAAAGCATGGGGTGTCTGTCCGATTAAAAAGTAATAATGCTGTGATATTAAATGTAGAACTGTATTTTACAGGACACAAGAACCGAATTCTCTTGCTCCCGTCAAGGCTACTTCGTGCACCCTCGCTCCTGCGCCAGATTCTACCGCTGTGTGAAGTTCGACCAGTACTCACCTGATTATACTGTTAGTATTCACATCATATTTAAAGAACGAAAAATGTTAACGGTATTTTTTGAGTTTATGTAAATGTTTCCCTCCTTATTCTAGGTGTTTGAGTTTGACTGTCCTACGGGTCTGGCGTTCGACGCGCGATATGAGGTGTGCGTGTGGCCCGGCAGCCTGGCGCACTCGCAGGCCTGCCCCGGCACCGCCGAGATAGCGCCCGTGCCGCGCACCAGGTTCATCTGCCCCAAAAACGAAGGTAAGAGCTTCATCTAGCAAGTCGAGATTCAGTTAACCCTACTACGTTTTAGCATTGTCTATAATCCTTTAGTTTTACTTCTGAATTTAATTGATTAAAGTATTAATATATTTTTTAATTTGACCAGGTTACTACGCCGACCCGGAGAATTGTCGTTGGTTCTTCGCGTGTCTCGACCACGGCAAGGCGCCGCTGACCGCGTACGAGTTCCGCTGCCCATTCGGGCTGGGCTTCGACGCGGCTCGCCTCAAGTGCGACTGGCCCTGGCTGGTACCCGGCTGCGGGGACATCGCCAGATACGAAGCCGAGGCGTACGGCTTCTCTGCCGCCACGCTGACTGGTAACTGCATTTCATCGTTAAATGCCATATAGACGGCTTTTTACTTAGTTAATTTCAAACAACAAATTGACTTGTATATTTTCTGTTCCAGGTGCTCTCGGATTCCAGGGCAAGACAGCTGATGCCGTGAACGTTGCAGCCCATCAGAGTCTGGCCTCCGGAGCGGCGCTGGACAACTTGGTCGGCCTGCAGGGCGGCTTCCTCAACAACAGAGACGTCATCGACACAAACTTTATAACCTCACAATACGAACTCGAAGGAGGCGCCAGCAACGGACACGAATATGTACTAACAGACGACGCTTCAAGTCTAGTCGAAAATGTTGTTAAATATAACGGTGACCATGCCGCAAATATTAACCTAGGTCTAGTGCAAGGTACTAAATATAATGATGAACCAGAATATACTAGCGGATCCATCATACTGGACGATTACCGGCTACCGAGCCAGAAAACTGGTGCTAGTCAAGCGAGGCTACAAAATGCTGGAGCGACAGCGTCGTATGCACAGGGCGCAGGAGCCACCAGCTCTATTCGCAAGAACACTGGGAAGTATGAAGCTAGATACAACGCCGGTCTCTACAGGCCGCAACAATACAGAGGTGGCAGCTTTAATGATGGCAAATACAGACCCTCCAACACAGGAAAATACGTCCACGATCCCACAGGCGATCGAGCTCTGCCTTACAACCACATCTCTTCACCTATCGTACCCTACAAACATGTCGATTATGGTTACACGGTGACCAAAGGTTTCGACGTCGGTAGGTACAATGGATCGTGGTCTTACACTGATAGTGGAGACAAGGCGTCCGATGGTTACTATTACAACAAACCAACAGGACCCGCCTTTGAGGAAGGAGGGTATAACACCGGATACACTGGTACTTACAATATTAATGGATACGTAGGTACGACCGATGATTCTGGAGCCTACGATCATAGCAACGCGGGCCATACGCTGACCGCTGGCGCAGTTAATGTAGGCCTCGTCGGTAAAACGACGCTAGTTGATATCGGATATACTGGGGATGCGTATAACAATGTGAACACAGGACAAGTCTCTTATGTATCTCAACCTGGGGTGACAATAAATCATGTCGGAACCTATATTCACAATCTCGATGGGTACAGTTTTGCTACAAATCCCACCTCGTCCGGTATTCCTACCACCGCCACGCCATTTGCCGTCACGACAGCATTGCCCACGGTCACCACGTTCAAAACAACTTACGTTCCTTTGGCGCCTAAGACGAGCATTAAGCAAATCTTTAGCGTCACTCCGGCGCCCGTGACATTTGTCACTCCTAGAGTGGAAGTTACGGATTACACAGTGAATACCAACTATCAAACTGAAAGTAAGGCGTCCACCGGTTATGATTATACCAAACCTAGGATTCCGTTTGTGGAAGGTATATCTTACACGACCGCGGCACCAGGTATTGCAGTGTCTACATATAAACCGCAAGGATTCAGTCACCAGCAACAAACGATCCATCATGTGGGGGCAGATATCTCCAGCTATTCAACTCCAGTGACAGAAGTACCTTTTAAGAAATTGGTTGCGTATACCACAACTGGACCGACCATTGCTACGTACTCACAAACGCACGGACAACAGACGAACAGATTTGGTGCTACTAATGTGTTTTCCACAGATACCGGAGCCACTGGATACAAGCAGGGTGAATCGACCGTAACATTTGTACAACCCCAGAATGTCGTTCAGTACACGCAGACTTTACCGACTGCCAGTATTCAACCTGTTGTGTCTACGTACCAACCTCAGGTTTTCAGCCAACAAACACTTCATAAAGTTGACGCGGGCAGAATAAATGCATTTGTCCAAAATAGAGAGGCTTCTTATCAATACATAAAACCGAGCGGCTACGATAGTGCACAAACCGTTGTCCAGTACACGACACCGACGCCGATAGTAACCTCGACGTACAGACCGCAAGCCTTCAGCCAACAGACTCTTCACAAGGTCGTCTCATCAACAGTACGTCCAGTTGTTCGCAAGCAGTACACCTACCAAACGACTCCTGTCACATTGTACGAAAATCCGATTCTAAAGTACACACAAAACGTATTTCCTCAAACATTTGTCAGTTCCACTTACGCGCCGCAGACGTACAGCCAGCAAACGATACATACAGGGGAAGTTGCTAAATCAATTGGAATAGACGCTGGATATGCTTATACAAAATCTGACGTAACTTATCGACAACCTCAAACGGTGGTGGAGATTTCTACCATTCAGCCTGCCATTGCTGTTCAACCTGTCGTTTCTACTTACCAACCACAGTCTTACAATCATCAAACAATCCATAAAGTTGACGCAGCTCAAGTAAATACTTATACACAAGGCGCTGGAATTAATGGGTATTACAACACGCAACCTATTGTTACTTTAGGTGAAACCGCGAAAACCGTGGTAGAATCATCCACTGCTGTACCGGTTGTAACATCGACATACAAACCGTATACAATAAGACAGAGAGTTCAAACTCAAAAATTAGTTCCAGTTTCCACAACTCCACTTCCTAAAGTCGAATTAACGTACCAACCGTCTGTTACCGTTTATGAGAATCCTATATTGAAATATACACAGAAAGTCACACCTGTTTCATACGTGCAACCTACAGCAACCGTTTTTACACAAACGAGTAAACCATTTGTACAGCAAAACCAACTTCAATACCAGACAAGTGGTCAACAAACATACAATAATTTGAATGTAGACGTGAAACAAGCAGGCTACACATACAGTCAACCAGAAATTCAAACTAACATCGGTTCATCAAAGGCCTACTCAGATGCCAGTGTGGTATCCCGCCAAGAATTCCATCTTAACACCGGCAATCAATATAGCTCAGGAAAAGACGTAGTATTTATTTCTACCACACCCTCCACTTTAGTATATGAAGATCACTATTCTACAAACGATAAAACTCAATCTACTGGATATATCGCACCCGAAACAAAGTATCAGAGCACATACACCAGACCGACAGTTTCTGTGCCACTAGTAAACGAGCAAATCTCCACAATCTACAAGACGCAAGACCAATACGATTACAAGCCTCTTGACTTTTCACAACAATATGACATCAGTCAAACAGTACCTGCACAAGTATCAGTCAGTCAAACAACCGTAGAGCTTCCTAGAAAGACTGTGTTCAAACAAACAGCTTACCAAGCTCCAGAAATACAAGTAGCATACAAGGGAGAAGATTATCTGCCACCAGTAGTATCAACAGTAAATCCCATTGACACCTCGACTTATCAACCTCCTACTTATTCAACATCTCGGGAATATCTACCTGCAGTATCAAAAACAACATTCGAATACAATGGTCCTGATTACTTGCCTCCTCAAACCACTGCAAAACCTACTACCAAGTCAAGGGAGTACCTACCTCCTGTAGAACAGACTGTATTTGAAACAAAAATAGCGAAAACTCCTTACCAAGACTACAGTGTGCCACAAGACACATCTAATGTTGTGTCTTCCACTGCAACTCCAATTTATAGAAAACAGAACATAGTTGTAGAGAACGCCAAATCGCAATTACTTGGCTTTGGCTCAGTAGGCATTGACGCTGGACTAGTTTCACCTGTAACATACAGTACAGCAGCACCTGTTGTAGTATCGAGCACTGACAATTATTATGTACAACCTAAAGTAGTTACTTCGACATACGCACCCGAGTTAGTAGAAGTAACTTCTACTATACCTCGGCGAAGCAGGCCTAAATATGTAAGGCCGAGCGTAGCGCCTACTACACAAGCGCCCACTTATGAATATGTCAAATCGACTACGGCTTATAGAGGTCCGGATTACTTGCCTCCTTCTGAAGATATTAACCAGAAGCTGGAATCAATTGGGTTTACAAATTCCGATGCCGCATATTCTCAAAAAATCAATGTGAATCCGTATCAAGAATATACAATTTCTGATGCGACCCCTGTTGTAGTATCCTCAACTGCTGCGCCTTTGAGGAAGCAGAATATTGTCGTCGATACTGCCAAATCTAATCTACTCGGCTTCGGCACTGTAGGCCCGGACGCTGGATTAGTAACCTATACGTCATCGCCCGCGCCAAGTGTAGGAACTTACGACACAGTTTCATCCACATACGCACCAATACAACAGGAACTTGTTGACGTCACTCCGTCTGTTATTCCCGTTCGTCGAACAAAACCCAAAGTTGCGGTTGTCACCAAAATCAACGATTTCAACCCACTCCTTGTAAGAAAGTTAGGCGCCGTATGCAGCTGTCAATCACCCGTCTTGGTGCTCAAAGGTAGGAGACCGGCAGTAAAGCAACAAGAAATTTACACTAATGATTATGATACTGTGACACAGTCATCCAGGATACAGACACCGGTTGTAACTACTGTAGTTACTCCGACACCAGCGATAACATCGACATTTAACCCTATCATTGTACCCGATGATTCATTCTACCAAGACTACCAAGATCAAGCCAGCAACGACAATATCGCGATTGTGCCAAACGGCAATGACCATGGAAACTATGTTTCAAGCACACCAGCTTTTATTTCTACCACCGAGAAAGTTGTAAGAATACGTCCCAGAGTTAAGGCGGTTACTCTTGCTCCTACTTATAGAACTGTGCTCTTAAATGAGGAAGTATCGCCGACTGTCGAAATTAAGGGAGCGGATGTAACAACAGATTCTCAAACGTTTGATAGATACGGCCCTGGTGGATGGAGAGGCAGGGACGAGACGCTGCAAGGTTCCGTCGATTGTCAGAGAGCGGGTCTGTTCCGTCATCCCAAACAATGTAATAAGTTCTACGCGTGCAGATGGGACTGCACGAAGCAGAGATTTACGCTCCACGTCTTTAACTGTCCCGTACAACTCAGTTTCGATCCTAACCTGGGAGCTTGCAATTGGCCAAGTCAAGGTCCCGCTTGCCAAGGCGATACTCTTCTCACAAACACCATTTAAATAAGTACCATAAAATGTTTAAATTGAATCTCGATGTGCCATCGAAATTGTGATAGCATGTGATCACAAATTTTTGTTTGAAATCCTAATATTTGACTTGCAAGTTGAGTTATGTCTGTCTCTTTCTCTTTCTCTTAATTCTTTAAGCTTATTTATTTTTTGATTTTGTTAATGTTATGTCATAGTTATTTATTAATCATGTGCTCCTAATAAAGCTTACGCTCGCTAAATATTATTCGTGGAAATTCTGAATTTTTGATTGAACGTTGTTACCAGTGTCTAGTTCATGTAGCATGTTATATTTTATAATTGTCGGATCGTACTTTTGTATTTTTATAAATTAATATAGAAAAAACACGCTGTAAATATATCATTTTATTCATTAACAATGTGAGTTTGTACTTATGAATTCAATGTAAAAAGCATTAAATGTTTAAAGCTACTGGTTTTTCTAGTTCTGTCAAAACATCTTTATATTTAGACACCACAGGAGTGACTTCTTCCACGAGGAAGTCGGTGACCTGTTCCGGTGCTCTGCCAATAAATGTAGATGCATCTAAGATTGCGTCAAGTTTAGGTATAATCGGTGCAAAATACGAGTCATTCTTTACACGATCAATCAAATCATTATCTTTGCCGTGCTGTTTAACTTGCGCGCCTGCTTCATGCGACAGCACCCTTATTTTTTCGTGGCAAACTTGACGATCACCTCCAGCTTGCACCATTGCCATGATGATATTTTCTGTTGCCATAAACGGAAGCTCTTGTGCTATGTGCCGAGCAACAACCATAGGGTAAACGACCAATCCTTGGCAAATATTAAGGAGAGTTAGCAGCGTTGCATCGGCGGTAAGAAAAGCTTCAGCCAGAGTTAGGCGGCGGTTGGCAGAGTCATCGAGTGTGCGCTCGAGCCACTGCACCGCGTGGGTGTTGGCCGCATTTGCGTGCAAGGTGATCAGATGACGCGCCAGGGCACAGCATCGTTCGGACCTCATCGGGTTTCGCTTATAAGGCATAGCACTGGAACCGATCTGTGACGCTTCAAACGGTTCTTCCAACTCCTTTCTTGAAGCGAGGATGCGTATATCAGAGCACATCTTGTGCACGGTTGCTCCGAGCCCGGATAGAGCCGATATGACTTCGAGATCTACCTTCCTCGAGTAAGTTTGTCCCGTTACTATGTAACGTTTATCAAAGCCGGCGAGTTCAGCGACCCGCTTGTCTAGAGCCCGCACTTTGTTCGAGTCTCCGTTAAACAATTGCATAAAGGAGGCTTGAGTGCCAGTCGTACCTTTGACCCCTCTAAAGCGCAAATCGTCTCTAGCGCGCGACAGGGCGCGTTCGTCCATAAGTAAATCGCTTAGCCAAAGCGAAGCGCGCTTTCCCACTGTCGTCAGTTGTGCTGGCTGTAAGTGAGTGAAGCCGAGAATGGGCAGCGATCTGAAGATAAAGGAAAGTTCTATATTATTATTTAGTAACATATCTAATAAACATTTCAAGTAATAACTAAAAATACATACTTGTACTCATCAGCGAACTTCCCTAATCTCATAATAACCGCAGCGAGCCTTGGCAATAGCAGGTCTAGGCCATGTCTGAGGACTATCAGGTCGGTGTTGTCTCCCACGTAGCAGGAGGTGGCACCGAGGTGTATGATGGGCGCGGCGTGGGGGCACCTGGCCGCCAGCGTGTGCACGTGTGCCATGACGTCATGACGCACACGCCTCTCATGCCCCGCCGCCGCTGCGAAATCGATGTCATGGATAGCTGATTCCAATTCGGCGATCTGCTCATTGGTTATATCTAGACCTAGCTCCTGAAAGTTAAAGAGAAAAATATTCTATCAATGAACTTACTATTAATAAACTTTCTTAAGTAGAACTTAGAATTTTATAGTTCGAGATGATGTGACGATAGTATTAAAAACAAAGATTAGGTTAAAGTCAGATTAAGAAAAGATTTCTACGAAACCTTAGCCCAATTCCTAAACCCCATCAAAATCTAAAAGAAAGTTATAATAATTTCTAAGAATATTGAATTAATCATAGGAAGTACGCACTAGAGGATCATACAAGTCTTTGTTAAATTACTACTATATGAAAATACATAGGTAACACCACAATGCAACCTGTCCCACTAATTCGCTGAAACAGATAAGATTAGAAACTCGCACGAACTGATAAAAAACATTGGAACTGATAAACCATATCAACCAGTGACTGGTTACCTCTTAACTAAAACGGACAATAGGAACGTAGTGCAAAAACAAAAAGACAAAGAAATAACTAGTGCTTTACCAAAGTTTTAAGTTGTAAGTGTGCGAACCAGTGATAATGGTGTCCGTTCAAACAATAGCCACGATTGTGGTGAAAGTATTTAAGATTGTAAGTAAGAAAAATGATTTATTCATTAACCATATTGATACAATGTACAAAATCAAGGAAGCTTCCAAACAAAATTGGCTATCTACCTACCGTCATTATTGAACTTTCCGTATATTCTATCTGTGGGTTTCCACTACCGCAATGCATGAACAAAATCATATTGTCATTCCTTTCATACTCTTTGAAAAAAAATGAAATAACAATATGTTTGTAAATGTTACGACAACGGAAACTCGTGGTTAATTAGATATACTAGCCAGTATTGTAGAAAAAACTTTAGCAAACAAAAGCTTTAAGTCTGATTTGGGCGAATCATTTACTAGTAAAATAATAATAATTTATGTGTAAACTTCTAATAATAAATAAATTATTCACAGTCTATAGGTCGCAGATAAATCATGGCAAGAACAATAATTTTATGAGCAATTTATTTTTATTACTCATTATAATAAACCAAACAATTTAGTCATTTAATTATTCCAAGACAAACAGATCCATACATCCCAAACTAAATCCTATAATTTAACTTAAGCTTCCACATATGAGTAAATAAATAAAGAAAATCAATCGTTCGATTGCTTAACAAAGCAATTTAACAATATTTATCTCAAGTTCAAAATAATCTATGGTTTTGTCGTTTTGTCTTCAAGACAAACACCATAGACTAAACAAGAGCGTCAACAAACAGTTTCATCGTTTCATTCATATCATCAGAAAAAACATGTCTTCGTTCAAACAGAGCTAAAGTTAACTAAACTATTAAGATGACACAAAAAGACCACAAGGTCACGTTTTACTTTTATAGATAAAATTACTGTATGGAACAAACTATTCTCACATAATGAGTGTCCCAATTCGCTTGTTTTTGTACAGCTAGGTTATAAAAGTCGATGATAGTCGTAGCGGCCTCGTTTCCTATCAGTGTAGATAAGGCCCCGCCTTGTAGTATTATAGGTGTGGACTTATTCATTACAAGCGGATAAATTAATCAATTAATTAACTTCAGTTTGTGATTTAGTTAGCATTCTGGATAGTCTTTAATAATAACTATCTCTTTCTGAACATTTTATTAATAAATCGCCGTCCTCATGACCTTACGTCAATTATAAGGAAATTATAATACCAGTTAAAATTAATTTCATGCACAAATAAACACGGGATCACATGAAAACACAACGATCAAAAGTATGTCTATAAATATCTACCAAATTATACCTTTACCGACTTTAAATTGCCCTTAGATAAAGTTGAACTTCCATAAGAAAGTTTAGTAGTACTAAATATTGTGTGTACTAATTACAATATGCGTAGTCCATACTTACAGTATGTACAAGTTGCAAAACAGTAGAGCTAATATGTTCTTATCTAATAGTTTGAGAGCATTAGTCACGCCTCCCGCAAGGTACTAAGCTGGGACCGCAATAAGGTGACTAATGTGCGGTGAGTAACTCTAAATACTAGGTACATAGAAGCGGAATTTAACCTATATCCGACTCTAATACAATACAGAAGCCACTAATTTTAGTAAAATACGAATACGAGAGTTAACATGATTGATACATTTTTTGAATTTAAATATTTTCTCTTTTCTGCAATATTAAAAAAAAGTGTGTTCGATTTCAAATATATTTCTGACCTTAGATATGCTTGGTGATACTTCATCCTATCGGGAACGTGTATAAAAATATAGTAGGCTATATCAAATAATATTATAAGTATATTAAACAATGATTCCTCAGAGGCTTTGGACAAACAAACAGCATTGCCTTCACCTTGGCGTAGCCTATTATACACGTAGATCAGACGTGACCGCTTTACTTTATGTAATTGATCAATTTATTGTGATTCATAATGTTTTCTGCCATAAGATTTCTGCATCCTATACTTCTGGTAAAACGAAGAACAAATATGGAAACGCAGTTAATCGATGTTAAATCAAAAGACACGCTCTCTACGCGGCACCGCGAGGAAGTCATCAATGTGTATAATTGTTTGAATCCCAGCTTCCTGCGACCGTTGCAATTAAAGTCGACGTTATGATTCCGACTGTAATTGTCAGCTGCCGGCTACAGAGTACTGAATAACAGAGACGACAAAACGTTTTGATAAAAATATTTCGACAATGGAATTTTACGGTTAATTTTCATAAGCAATTTTATTGTCTGGTTATTTTATTAATGAAAATACATAAAGTTATAAAGAGTTCGAGTTTTCTTCGGTCTGTTATTTTTGCGAGGGATTTTTCATATGTTTGTTTACATTTTTCACAATTTTAAGCGCTACTAAATTTCTTATTTATTACCTTTCAAACTAATACTACAACTTTGTAGAAAAATCATTAAAATCAAGCGATTCTTTTACTGATTCATGTAAAATGAAACCAGAGGCATGATCGTGTCAAGGCCGCGTAACATCCAGTGAAAACGACAGTTCATTGCTGAAACTAAATTGTTTCCATTTACAAGAACTAATGACTCGTATCATTGCTTTTTTAATGCATAATTGATTTTACTGTACTTAATACTTAGTTTAGGAAGCACTCATTTTTATGATCTCAAAATAATTTCACACAGAATCGTTTGTTGGACATCAATTGAGACTCTTAGAGAAAATTCTTCAGTAAATTTACTCATAGAAAGACATAGAAATTTCTCTAGGTACATCAGTAAAAAATGTTCACCAAATACCATAGGAATTGCTATATGATATGTCTACAAATGAGGTACTCTGTGTTACATTCATGGAGAGCCATTTGGGTTTTGACTTCTGCCCCGGCAGATGACTCTTGTACAAATTGAATACAATGTCCGGGGCGGCGAATAACATCGCTTCTTTTTAATATAACTTAACAAGATGCAATATTTCTTCGACTCAAATACGATGACTAAAATCAAGGTTTAGTTAGAAGAAATATTCATACAGGGGAGTTACCCAAAGTATTTTTCGACTGGCGATATCGCTGATGAAATCGGCAAACATGTATGAAAAGACATTCGATAAGTCACGGGCTTGTCACGTGTGAGATATCGAACGTAATTTTTAGTTCCATACATTTTTGATGTTCGCTATCGAATCTCTTTGTAGTGCATCTACATTAGGTAACCCCTCTGGTGTCAAATTAGATATTCGTTATATAGTCATATTGCACGAATGGAGTATGCATACATAGTAACATTTATTAACACTCTAATGTGCATATGTTGACCCCTCATCAGTCATGTCAGGAATGACTTCAACAGATGTACAGAATTCCGGAGCAGTTTGATCCATTGATTGATGACGAGCGCAGATGTTACAAAGCCTAACATAGCCTATATTACTCGTATATTATAATAGTTGTTTATTTCTATTGTATTTGTTACAATGTTATCTAATTACCGCATTTAACAATAAATTACAATATTAAAACTATGTATAATATATTTTGAACATTTAATTAAAGAAACAATTGAAGTTAGTAGGTTTAGAAATTCTTTTTACAGAAGAAAATGTTTACAAAAAATGTTTTTTATTCTTCGTTTGCCTTGACGGTGGTTCGAGTTTTGTTATGTCTGAGTATTGTTTTGATTCTTTTTTGTTACTATACCATAGCTCCTATGGTAATTGCTCTAAATACCGTACAAATGTATAATATTTGTAAAATTTTGATTTTTAATAAGCGTGGAATAAAATAAATATAGCCTATGTTACTCGGGGATAATGTACTTAGCTTTTTAACTGTGAAAGAATATTTGAAATCGGACCAGTATAATTAGAGTTATTTCAATACATACAACAGTAAAAAGTTTCTTTATAATATTAGTATAGATATTGCCACCGGGTCAGATATCTTTGTCGGTCTATAGTACAGGTGAAGTTAACAGGTTTCAAAGATAAGTAAAAAGGAATGATATCAATAATTCTCGTCATCGATAAGCTATCATTTATCAACAAATTGTGATTCCAATTGTTTGATGTCATACTTGAGAATTCAACACCTCCTCAGTAATTTAATTTATTTAGTGTCAGAAAACATTGAATTATGTGACTAATAAAAACAGGATGTTGGGAAGATAAGAAAACTATGATGAATTTGCGACAAGATTTTTTTATTAGATATGAACATTGCAGACTTCCTACTTTAGATTAGACCTGACTTTTTTATATTATAAAGTGGCAAACGAGCAAGCAGCCACCTAGATTCGCTGAAATAACGAACGCCCATAGACATTTTCAATTGCAGATGCGTTGCCTATCCGTAATCTACTGACGAGGAGACGCACTGCAAGAGTATAATTTTTCTTTCTATACGTCCCCTCTCCCGCCATATCCAGTTCCTCTTCCCATCACTTCTTTTGATAGTTCTTTCTGAACTCCTGATACTTTTCGTAAACTCTCTCTGTGTAGGACTCGTCTAGTCAGACCAGTCCAGCTATGCAATGCGCTTCATTTAGTAACTGATGTACTATATGGAGTGAAGCAACATATATCTATATCTTCCCTTACTGTTCATGTCTATCTTCCAGGTGCTAAACATAGTTATCCTGGTGCTATACCGCACTGGTTACAATGGCGAGTTCCTCGGCGTCGGCGGCACATGGAACCTGAACGAGGAGAAGAATCCTGATGCTGAGATCGTCGCTTCTGGTGTCATTGTTGGTTATCTGATCTACACGCTTGTACAAGTCGTCACATTCTTGTTTGGTACCACGGAACATAAACGGTAAGTATATTTAGTTTGGTATTGGGCAGCCTAAAAAAAAAGGCTTAATGGGCTATATCAAGCAGTGGTCAGACAAAGACTGATGATGGTAAATTAATTATTGGAGAAAGGATCTAATTATGTGCTAATTATAAAACTTTTATGTATCACTAGAAAGCTACCGTGTCGCCAAGAGTTATGTTATTAATATTTGCATATCGATCGGCTGATAATGATGATGATGATGATGATAAAATATATGTAAAGAATCTACAAGATTTTTAAGAGCATCCTCTGTTTTATTATTACATTTAGAGGCAATTTACGAAAAAATCTTCTGTATTTCATATCTATTCTACTTTAAGCAATGTATGGTTTCCAGTGCACTGGGCGATATAGTGATGAACTTCGTTGGCGTGTTCCTGTGGATAGCGGTAGGCGCGGTTGCGCTGCACTACTGGGGCGGATACCAGGGCGAGCACCAGTTCCAGTTCGTCTTCGCTGAGAGACAGGTCAATACCTCTTGATACTTGATACATGCGATCTGCTAATTGTGGAATCGGGAAAAAACCATCCAAATAAACATTCTTGATGCAATATACATCGACATGCTTTTTATCTACTATATTTGAATCCTTGATTCCGAGTGTAATACCAAAAAGTAAAAGGATCTTGTAAATAGGTGCAAGTCACCAAGTAACGAAGTATTTCAAATTTAAACTTTGCGAAAACCTTATTTCGAAGCATGAAATTAAATATCTCGCCATCTTATGTCAGTCGAGTGTCAGCCATTACGAATCGGCGCCATTAGCCACACCAATAATTGTCAAATCCGATATTGCATAGGTAATCAGCATTCATGGTAGTTATGAAATCTTAAAAGAGCTATCGTTACGTTCAATTTATCTATACTAACATAAAGAGAAACGATTAGTTTGTTTAGCGTTGAATAGGCTCCGAAACTATTAAACCAATTTGAAAAAATAATACACTATTGTGAAGCTACACTATTCCCGCGTACCATAGGCTATTTTTAATTCTGCAAGGAAGTCGCAGGCTACATTTAATAATTTATACTTTTTAAAAGCTTAATACAACTGCATACTCAGAAAGAGGGGGACAGTAATTATGTTGAGCTTTAAGAAACTTAACGCTATAAGGCTGTAGGTCACGCTAGTTGGATACAAATTAGCGACCAAGTACAGCAAATAAATTTTATATTCATTATTTCCAGGTTGGCCTAGCAGTGGGTGCTCTCTGCGTGATACAAGGCGCTGTGTACTTACTAGATACGGTACTCGCTGTTATTCATTTCACAAAGGAAATGTAAACGCAGAAATGATTAACTTTATATAGAGTTTAGTGTGTTTGTATCTATAATAGTTTGAAACTAAGATGTCATACAAGTAAATGCGATTAATAATTATTATTTTGAGTAATTAAAGTATGTATAGTCGAACCTGGATAACAGAGTGGACGGAATGGAGTCCAAGGGACCGCGTTATATGTGGCGCTTATAGAGGTTTAGCCCTAATCAGGTTTTTCGCTTATAAAGGTTGTTCGCCGGGATCAGAGAATAACTCTGGCTTAACTAGGTGTGACTGTATATATATAATTGAAGATAAACTAATTTATTACACTAATATATTGATGGATTTTATCCATACCCGATATTTATACGACCACGACAGATTATTAATTTATTAAATTAATCAATTCCCATAAAGTATTTCATTCAAAATGCAGTAAAATATGTAATTTAGTTTTTACAATTATTAATAAATACAGCTCTCGTTCATGACCACTTGCTTCCCCACCTTTTTATTATAAGAACACATATATTAAGTTTTATTATGGAATATTTTTTACTGTGAATGTTATATTAAACTAAATAAATTTTAGCTAAGCAACTGACTTTTATTTAATTTATCTATCTCCCTTAGACTTGGATATTCATTGTCTGAGCTCCTTACTCAGATACCTCTAATGGTCACTTTGACAGTCCCATTAATGTAGACTTGTACTGAATCTCCAGTACGAGATAATCATCCTTAAGTAACGATTAAATAACTCTGGGAGCAGTAAAGAATTCTAGAGAACGCAGCCGTAGGATAAAATTAACAATAGGTCTTCGGATGAACTCACCTAACTGAATTACAAGATTGGGGGTCAATGCAAGTGTCAAATTAGAGATGTCGGAGGTTAAACAACGATATCCTATGCTGGGACATCTCGATTATGATTCATTAGTGCTTTAGAATTTCGAATAGAAACTCCTTGCTTCTAACACTGGCCGGTAAGAATACCAAAAATAATTGCTGGGTTCTTTTTTTGAAATTTGACAGTGCACTATTTGATTCCTGCCAGTATTTTAATTTTAAATTAAAACTGGAGTGGCTGTATACTGGCAGCTTAGTAACTATATCGCCGATCTCGAAGGATTTCCTCTGCGAACTGGATATCTACGCAGTCACAATTGCTCCATTAACGGAAGACGTAAGTATTTTTATTTCATAATTTAACTGAACTGAAACTGCGACATTTTGTATGTTTCAATTCTCATTGAAACTTTAATGACAAAATTGGCCAGTTAGAAAAAAATATCTGAAGGCCGTTCGTAAAGGATTTGAGCAATGGGATCTTGAGAAAGATTATAGATATTTGTTGCAATAATAAAACGGTGTGCCCGTAAGTTGGATTATTATTGATTTATAAAAAACACAATGAACAAGTATAATAAAAGCAGGCGATGTCAACGAATCCAGAGAGTAAGATAGAGATTGTCAAAGACAATATCATAGATATCATAGGCGTGACGTCGGCATAGATAATCTAACAGATTATAAAATAATAAAATAATATTTTAACAATTTAAATCTTATGTACCATTATTGATAATAGATAGTTTATTCTAAAAAAAACACAAAATCTTGATGTTATTAGAATTTTCCTGCATTGGCAATTTCAATATTGGTATGAAAAACAATAAATTCAGTTTTACGTGTTATTGAACAGGAAATAAATCTAATTTATTTGTACATGCGGATATTGGATAATTAAATTTTCACGAATTTGATACGAATATCCTCACTATGAACGATTTTTACAGTTTTGGTGTATTATTTTAATAATCGCGAAGGAAGTTATTAGAAAAACTAATTATTATTTATTACGGTTTATAAAATTAAGTAAAAACCTCGAATAAAAAAGAAAGTGAACGTCGTGTATTAGAAGGTCAAGATGGCACAGGACTATGAGGGTTGGAAAGGGCTCCTTAGACAAGGTTTAAAACCTTAAACTAAGAAGTGAAGAGATATTTTTCTGAATTTGATACAAATATCATACTATCAATTATAAAAAAAATAACCAAAAATACTTAAAACTAGACAAATATTGTTAAATATGTTGCTGTTAAAAATTAACGATTTTGAACTTCATATCAAAATATACAGAATGGGTAATGAACCTATAAATACTTAATACTGTGGTTCCTCTGGCGTTGCTGGTGTCAGTTGGCGTCGGATTAACTAACTTAGGCGATCCGCTGCTCGTTTGCCCCCTTCTCATATAAAAACTTAACTACTTCGTTTACTTGTTCGTTTCATAAACGGCTCCAAGTTAATTAGGAACTTCATCATCTTTCATCTTGTCATCATCAAAATTATAAAACATTACATCAGTTGCACACAAGAGGCTATTGTGTGATATCCTTGCGCGAATAATTGCGACGAAGGTGGTAATTGACACAATTATACATAGCGTACAATTACCTCATACGCGTGAGACCTTGTTAAGCTGGACACTACTATAGTTTAATAGTATTATGGTTAAAAAGCTAGTAATAAACTACGACTACGAAAAGTCACATAAAATAATTTAATAGTAAACCATGTTTTTGTTAGTTTAAAGCCTGCTACAAACGTTCAGTTTTTACTGTACAGTTAAAACTGAGCGTCTGTAGCCGGCTTGACTGTGCTGTATAATGAATGTTCAATTGCTAAATTCCATAGCTAAATGAAAACAAATGAACTCAAAATATTAAAAGTATTTTAGTCACTCTTCGTAGTCATTACTTACTAGTTCTGTTCGACTAGATAATTCTAAGCTTTTATACGAACATCACTAGTTTGATATCTACTAGTGATGTACATCGTATCGATAACATGCGTATAGAAGCCGGTACCGTATGTCCCGGATCATTCGCCGTATGAGCATAATCAGTGCATCATTATAGTGATGGTGCGTTCAGAAATCATTTAATATGCTTTGCTCTACTTTATTTCATACTAGCTGTTCTGCGCCAATCGTCCGCGTGGAATTAAATAATATAGCCTATGTTACTTGGGGATAATGTAGCTTTCTAATGGTGAAAGATTTTTTGAAATAGGCCCAGTAGTTCTTGAGTTATTTCAATACAAACAAAAATACAAAGTTTCTCTCTTTATAATATTAGTAAAGACAAATAAATACATAGGTTATTATAGCAACATGTTATAAAGGCAAAACATCAATAGCAGTTAAATTCTTAATTTGAGCTAATAATTTCCGTACCCTGGTTTGTTACCCAAAGTATCTTTCGATTGGCGATATCGCTGATGGAATCGACAAAAATGTATGAAACTGACATTCACATTCGATAAGTCATGCGCTTGTCACGTGTGATGTCGAATGTCATTGTCAGTTCTATACACTTTTGATGTTCGGTATCGAATCGCTTTGTACCGCATCTATGTAGCTTGGGGTATTTCCCAGAGCTACCTTTGTTTTTTCGAAGATTTTTGTAAGGAAACGTAAGAAATTTTGTATCAATATTTCGGCAATGTAAACCCATTGTTAGAATAACATTCGAGTAGCCTAGTAAGGGAAGTAACGGCGCAGTTTCCATTGAGCTGTTCTCACGTACGACGCATTAACTGTGAGACGTACAGGGACTGTATTTGCATAAGAAATAAGCTTGTAGTTATAACTATCAGCAAATAGTTTAACACTTATGTGTGCTTGATTTGTAATAGAGTCGCATCTGGGTAAGCCAGAGTCCAAGGTACCGCGTTATTTGTCTTGCTTATAGAGGTCTCTCGTTTATCCAGGTTTGACTGTATATTCGAAAATTATCATTCAATTAACCAGATTAAAGCTAAGCTGAAATTGCTATGTTAGTTCCAAATGTTATATTAATGAATATAGATTTTTTATATTAAAAAGTGGCAAACGAGCAAGCGGCCGCCTTGAGTCGCTGACATAGCGAGCGACCGCTGCCCATAGACATCTGCAATTGCAGATGCGTTGCCTACCTGAGGTGGAGACGCACGGTAAAAGAATGATTCCTCTTCCTGTGTGTCCCCTCCCCCGCTATATCCACTTCCCCTTCCCATCATTCCGTTATAAGAAAAGGATAGGAAGGTAAAATGGACTAAAATTAGGCCTCCGGCACCACACTCGTCAGACGACACACGGAATTGCTTCCATTTCACGCCTGTCTTCTTTGTGGTCGTGGTAATTTACCAGGCGAGCCGGACAATTCGTGCGAAGATGTTAAAGCGGGCTCTACCACTGTCAACTAAAATAAGACAAAGAAATAATGTTAAAACTGTGAGACAACTCATCTGTTCGTAATGATGTATTAAAAATCAAAGAATTCTCGTTTTAATTTTACGTATTTCTTGACTTATTTTGTACTGTTTTATTATTTTTGAAATGAAAACATTTTATCTAAAGTTACAGTAGTACAATTATTTTTGTATGCACGATGCAAAATCACTTAAGTGATTTTCGTATCCCTTTACCATAAAATGCATACTAACAAAGTAATGTTTTTTAAACTAATTGAATACATCTGCTCTAAATAGGATGAGCGAATCGTGTCAGTGTAAACAGGTCAGACGATGTTTCAGAACGCACCCCGGCCCCTGTCAGACAGTTGGCGCCAAAACTGGCGACAACATGGCGGCTTCGCCATTGGCGGGAGAAATGGATCAATCTTACTTTATTCCTTTGATAGGGCACGAAGGAGTTAGTAAGGCGAGTTCTAAAAATATAATAAACACCGTAGAAAATGTTTAAAAATTCTTATAATGTTTGGTTTTCTAAATTATTAGTTATTACCTTATCTAAAGCTTGACAAAACAAAGACAATTTCATCGTTTTTCGAGACCTTTACACCACGGCCTGTCTATTTTCACTACAACAAAGTCATAGACACGCATGTAATGAACCATAGACTTCGTAGGTGTCACGAAAACCTTAAAGTTCAATCATAAAAGCTTGTACCATATAAATATTATAACAATGGGCAATACTTCGATAACATGGTGCGTGCACAAAGCCTTATTGTTTGTGACAAACACGCCCAGAACGATCAAACGTGCAGTACTGCATTACCTTTGTACGCACGAAAAATGTAAATTAACTTACAAAAATTATACACAGAAATAGGTTTCTTGTTGTTTATTGTTCCGGTTAAACATAAAAGTATAAGACCATTTGAATATTATTTAAATCGATTAAATTAATTGTCTGTCGACAGCCGACTTGTACAAGGAATGCAAGGTTCTTACAGTAAGACAATTATGCATACAGACTCTTATTATTCATCAGCACTCGTTAATTACATATAACCAAGACCTTCTGTTGACACAACGTTCTTCACATAGTATATGTGAAATTCCAAGAGTACACACCTCCTTTTCTGGCAAATTTCC
>QDHC01001946.1:340258-377864 GCA_013186455.1 Papilio dardanus tibullus
TCTGGCTGAGGGAAGCAACCGTCCAAAGTGTCCGTCAATGGAGGAGGAGACTTCTAAAATTCTCAGTAACAACAGATATAAAAATAGACCTTTATACTTTAACGTAAGTAAGTTTAAGGTAATTTTTCCAACTTTCCTGGCTGATATCTCCGAAACCAACCGCTACCCAAACTCCGTACCCGGTGGTTATCTTTATCAATACAGGGCACGTAAACAGGGAAACTTGCAGGTTTTATACTATTACGAATATAAAAACGTCGCGGGATCTTGGTCTATTAGAAAGAGCACCCTTTCAGTAGCTGCATGTACTATATTTGCTGCTTGTCTTTTAAATCTGACTAGTAGAATAAAATCCACTTTATATTACAAGCATTGAGCGTCGGTGGCTCAGGGGTTTAGCTCTTGATTTGTAATCGGCAGGTTCGAATCCCACCTTGTACCAATGTGTTCTTCGATTTTCGAATGTCATATCATCATAAAACATCGTGATGCAACTTGCACATATCGGCGAAGAAATTTAAAGATATGTGTGACGTCGACTAACCCGCACTTGGCCAGCGTGGTTGACTATGGCCTAGTCGCCCCTTAGGGTAGGCTCCGAGCCCCTCGGTGGGGACATATAGTGGTGATGATGAATACCCACAGGGTATTCGATAAAACGTGGCCAACATATTTAACAGGTGGGAAATTATCCTAAAATATTATCTTGGACAATAAATGCATCTTCATCAAAGTACAATCGTATAACAATAAATTAGATTAAGGTGAAATCTTTCTATTTCTTTAAAACAAAGTGGAAAAAGAGCAAGTGGCCGCCAGGATTCCTTGAAAAATCCGATGCGATGCCCATAGACATTATAATTACAGTTTACATTATCATATGTTCTTTGTTTTAATTTATTCTATCAAGGAATGTTATTTAATATTTGTCTATTGCATACTTTAGAATTTAGATGATATCAGTTTACGAATTAATCTGTTTTACAGTATTGTTATCATTTCATGCTTTGTCAACATTTGAACAGAGTGATATTCTTATTCATTGTTTAAATATTTTTCGGGTATTTTCTTATGAACTTCGACTATATTTTTAATCCGATTGGCAAGGTGGTACTTCCTTAGTGGTTTTATTCTAGTAGGTCTTGTTCCAATGTGTTTTGCAGACTATAGCAGGGCAGATTATAAAGACAGAAAGGCTCGATTCGATCAATTTAGTTCTAACTTAATTCATGTTATTAATCTGTTTTATTTTGCAAATATGTAAAAAAATATCTAGGCTTCTAATTTTGTCACAAGCGTGTTGTTTAACTCTTTTGTTCGTATCATTACCACGGGCGGTGAAATGCTCGCATTTCTACATTGCACCAGAATACGATTGTTCATTTCTTACAGCACAGAATTGATGTAAGAGCGATATAATACAACGCGATGTTTTAAATAAGTTTATATCTTTAAAATTGCACAAAGGGTTGCCAAGTTTGGAGGGACTTAGTCTCGAAACACTAGCGAAAATGAAAACGTCTAGTGGCCTGTCAATTTAAGACTTCTTGACATACAACTAAAATAACAGACAACCCTTTCTGAACTGAAGAAATAGACGATGCAGAATTCGGAAAATATTCGTAGAGTTAGCAATCCTAGTCACAGAGGCTTTTAGTATCAGTAAGTAACTAACAAAGCTTTCAAAGTAAGCTTAGTCGTTGACAAATTCTCAGTTCCTTGTCGACTAGTGGCAATCGCTGGGGGAGGCCTACATTCAGCAGTGGACGATGACAGGTTGATGATGATGATGATGTCAACTAGTGATGGATGGACTTATGTGAAATCGTTGACTTATTTGTCAATCAACAATCTTATCATATATCTTATCTCTTCGTTTAAAGTAATAGGAACGAAAACTCAAACTAAACATAATTACGATCAATAACTAAACGAATTTAACCAAACACCTAGTTTCGTAAAGGTGTTAAATAAAGCCGAATAACATTAAACTTTCGACATTCTGTTACGACGCACTCAATAGCGCGTGGATAATTTGTGAACCACTTCAATGCTCGCGAAATTATTGTTTGACTATTAAAACGACTAGGTTAACTAGTTTACTATGATATAGTAGATGACGTCATCAATTTTGGAAATATACAAAGACATTCAAAATTTTAACAGCTTATAATTAATGCGGCTAGAACTCAAGTATAGTATTCCGGTAACGGTGCCGACTAGTTTGGGACTCTTCGGGAATCCATCTTCATAGACTATGATTATGTACTAAATCTAAAAAACTACCCGTCCTGAGGCGGTCAGGTAAAAAATAAAACTATAAGCACATAATGAAATAACCCAAATACATGTCTAAGTCTCTTTGTTTTTCTTAAAAATGTTACCAAATTGTTCGATTTAAAAAATATCTTTAACTACGAAATAATTGTATCATCACTCGAAAAACATCATTATTTCAATTCGATGGTATTGCAGCAATTGATCACACTTAACATCAGGTATTTTTTTATCTGTCGAAACAACAATTGCATATATGCAAAGTCACCAAATATGTCTTTCCGAGGATTGGCGAGACATAAGTTTGTGTTAACGAGCTTTTTTAGTCATCAAGGTAACATTACGTAAAAATACATTATGGTACTGATTATTCAGTTAAAGGACTTTTTTAACCGCCTGGTGGGCGGGTAATGTCTGTTCCATTATAGCACGGCTTGCCAGATTTTGAGGTATAGTCGAACCTAAGTAGAGTGCAAGAGACTGCGATATTTTTGTCTCTTATGGAGGTCTCCCTTTAACCCCAGTGTCCCGGTTATGGAGGTTATCCATCTGGATCAGACGATGCCTCTCACATACCTAGGTTCGACTAGATATAATTACTTTGCATTTTTCTCACGATTGAAATAGGGTAGTCAGTCTAATGGCCGAATTTTAAAACCCACTCAAATATTTAGAGCGTCTTCTATGTTAAGTCCACGCTTAAACTCCAAATTCTACGGCGATCTAGTTTAATTTTGATGCCACTTAGATTTTGAGTAACGCTTAAATTAGACCATTCGGCTGACAGTCGATTAACACATCTGTAGGTATCCACTGCTGCCTATTTCCCTTTGTAATAACACTAAAGTTTTTGAGCATGTTTCGGCAGTGGAACCATATTGTATGATTCCTTTCACTTGAACACAGCGTGGAGGCGAATGACATCCACTTCATCACGTTCCGACGTTGACTCGGAATGAATTAGCTCGGATTATACACGCGACATGCGTGCGCAAGGAAATAATGTTTATTTTATACTAACTTTTGCCAGCTACTGCGTCCGTGTGGTATTAAAAAAATAGTAATATAAACATAGCCTTGTTATTATGTAGCTCTAAGGGTGTTTAGTTTTAGTCATGTTACATTCAAACTAGAAAAGTTAGACTATGAAGGACCATTTACCGTCTCTGACTGCGATATTGGTATTACAAAATAATATAATATTAAATTGTAAGCAGCTTTATATTATTTTAATCATTTTTCCTAAAGTAAAGTCGATGAAATACGACTTATCTCGTTGAGTGACAGAACGCCTACTTAACATAATTAATTTCTTTGTTAAGGTCACCTTACGTATTTCCAAATTAATAGCTAAATATAGCAAAGGAATACGATATGAAAATATAAACGAAAATTCTGTACAATACGTTTAAATCTTTCTTAAATAAGACAATAATAAATCAACCAAATTAACTTGGTCCTTGCGTAATAAGAATCAGAATACAACTGATGGTTTATAAGTAACTGGATCGTATAATTAAGGTTTAGGATGCTTGGGAATTGTGACCGTTATTCTAAGAATACAATACCTGAAGGTAATTGTAAACCAGATCGGATATTACCAATGCTTTATTCAAAGGATAAGTTAGAAGAATTTTAACCGTACTTTTGATACCAAGGATTCTACTAAAGAAATCAAGCGACGATATATTTGTCGTTTCTGTTATTTACTTTTAATAAACTGAGATGCCAATATAATGAGTGAGGGATGAGCCTCTTCTACGGCTTCATTAGACCGATGTCACGCAAAATCGGTCTTATGCCGAAGCAAAATCTCCGTTTTACCTCGAAGTCAGTCTAATGAAGTCATAGATTAAAGCACTGTGGAGGGGTACACCGGTAGAGGTAGACCTAGGAAGAGAAGGCTTGGTAGCATGAAACCTGACGTAATCAAGAAGGGAGTAACGACTGGACGCGCCGTCCCTACGGAAGAGGGAGACAGGGTCCCTTAGACTCCTAGTACGTATCGATAACAAAGATGTAAGCTTTTAAACCCATAGGATTAGGTAGGTATTAAGATATTTAATTTGCAACAGGGACATTGTTCTGGCTTCTTTAAAATCCGTATAACTTGCAAAGGTTCGTTTGATATGTTACTCTAAGGCGTCCATATTCGGCATTCGCCTATAATGCTTTTCGTTGATTCCATAATTTTAGACAGTGTCACATTTTCAACATACATTTTCCTTCCTTCTTTTATCCTTATAAATAGGTATACATAATTTCCTGCTAGTAACTTAAATTGAACGGTTAACATTAATAAGGAAATTAACGTAAATGCAATTAGTTAGCAATTATTTAACGGGTTTTTGATTGTTTTAACTAATTTAAAATCGATACAGATTGTTGATTTTATAAAATAATAATAATTGTTTTACTTTAATTTGGTTATCCTAGACCGTCTTTACGCCAAAACGGCCTTACGTCGAAGAAAAATCTCCGTTTTTATCGCGAATTCGGTCTAATGAAGCCCTAAGTTATAGACTGTATCTGGTACGGAGATTATAATATGTCCATTGTAAAAATTGTCACGCATCAAAGCTTAGTTAACATGCAATAACCGCTGTAAAGTTTCTGAGCTTAATGTAAATACGTACTGAGATAAGATGGTGAGTACGGCGTGAGGGCGAGCTTCCTTTCCTTAGGCGGCGTGCTGTACACGAACGCGTGGTTGACGCAGCCGTGGCTCTGTGTCACGCTCAGCTCACTCTCAGATCCTCTCCTCGTGCGCGGCGGCACGCTCGGCTCCGTCATAGACTTCGCAGACTCGGATTTACCAACGATCTTCAACTTTTTCTTCACTTTATCCTTAATCGGGGAGTGTATGTGCAGTATCGCCGCGGCTTTCGGCGGCACCTTCTGCGGCGGTAGCAATTCCTTCGCCGATACACTTTTTTGTTTTTTATTTAAAAATATATCACTGAATTTCGTCTTCTCCACTTTCCTGTGCTGCTGCGGCTTCAGCGTGAGATCTATGTTGCCACTCTTTCGCCTCTGCTTAGCCACTTCCGGCTTCCGTTTCGCCATTATCGGTGTCTTCGATCTGTAAGTACCCTCGAGACCCGTGTAAGCGATGCTGTTGTCGCCGTCGCACCAAATATGCTTCGAGAATACGCTGTCTCGCTTAGTTTCAATGTCTTCCGATTGCTCACCGTCCTTAGAGGACCGCCAGCGGTTGCCTATCAATCGAAGGGAAGCGCGGACGGATCGGGTCCTTCGCAGGCCTCCTTGTTCTCTCTTGAACTTGTCGAGGAGCATCTCCATAGCCCTGCGAGGGGGGAGGCGCGCGAGGCCGTGGGCATGGCACGTCGATGTCGACTACGCGCACGCTATTCACTACAACTATAGTTACGTGAGTCGATGTTTCCGACGTTCACTCGAAGCGGTGTCGGTCGGTCGAATGCTGGCTGCCGTTTACAACAATTCGACAACTAATAGGTGTGCACCGACGAAACCCGACAACTGTGTCCTGTGCTGCGGCCGCGGTCCTCGGGTCGACTGCTCCCATTCGCACAATCTCGAGATTTGATAAGATACGTGGGTACAGTCTGATACGTGTGTTTAAAGATCGTACATGTCACCGACACTGTGATTTGTACCGTGACGTAGAACAATGATAAACGCAAAGGAAACATAAGTAGTGAAATTCGTGCGCTGGCTTTGCTTAGTGGCGCACTGGGTTCCGTTTCGCAATCACATGGACAATGTCGGTTGGTGATTTACAACAGCAATTTGTGTTTACGCGCGGCTGTCTCTGAGCCGCTTTGATCAAGCTTACCTCGATCATTATAGGCGTAGTTTAATTATACACAGTTTAAGTGGTCGCTGTAAGGTCGGTTAGTGTGAATTGTATTAAAACATATTTCGTATGCGAGAGTGCATTCAATGTGCAAAGTTTCACATTATTACAATGGGATTTTCTACGTAACGGTTACCGTATGTTAAATTTTATAGTTTTCCTTCACTTGCAAAATACGGACAAAGACTTATTAAATGAAATAATTAACCTACTTAGTAAGAATAATTGTTATCGTTACTAATATACGCAATGTGTGACATAAACGGAAACTAATTAACCTAATTTAACATTTCATGTAAAGGGAGATATGTAACAAATATTGCGACACTATTATAAATAACTAGCTATTGCTCGCGACTTCGTACGCGCGGAATTAATAAATATGGCCAATGTTACGCGGGAATAATATAGCTCTCTGACTGTGAAAGAATTATTGAAATTGGCCCAGTAATTTTTAAGCTATTTCATAAATACAAAAATACAAATATTTCCTCTTTGCAATATTAGTATAGTTTTAATAAAGGGTTATTACTTTTCACCGCGTTAGTTAACTATAATGATATGTGACAAGTAGTATCAACCTTCAGACCTTTTTTTTATTATTTATTACACTATGACCTGCATCGGAAAAAAATTTGCTATGCAGACTTTTTGAGATGAACGAAGTTTAAACCAACTTAATTATGAAACTGAGAGATTTCAAAGTATTCGGTTCGGGCGCTGCAAAGGGGACATCTATTGAAGGATATTCGTACTTTCGATTTGGATTTTGCGGAATTTCACGAATTTGCTTTCCCATCTCAGTCCACTGGCGAAATTGAAATTCGTTCTATTTTTCCAATCTCAAAAATTCTATGTTATTCACCATTTTATTTGGATACGAAACAAATAATAAAGCTTTTACAAATTAGAGTTCAAACTGACATGATTGTTTAATTGCTACACACAGAGTCGCTTAATGTTATTTAAGTCCCTTAGCATAGATTTTTCACACTAACAGCCACTCATAGTAACTAAACGACATTAAGTGTTGCTTAGTATACCGTTCTTCTTTAGAGTATCATTACAACATTATCCTTATCCTTGCATAGTATAACAACAAAAACACTTTTTTATGTTTGTCCCTAAATATGCTTGAATCTTTAAAACTACGCAACGGATTTTGATCAGGTTTTTTTTAATAGATAGAGTGATTCATTAGGAAGGTTTTCATGTATAATACATTCACAATATAGTAGAGTAACACTGATAATTTAGAGGTTTTTAATATGATGTCGTAAATTAACACATTTTTAGCGCTTACATTGCAAATGCTACAGTATTTAGTATCACCCGTGCGAAGCCGGGTTGGGTTGCTAGTATTTATACAAAGATGTAAACCTATAATTGATTACTAGTCAAAGTATAAAATTATCACAAATTCACACGTATGGGAGATAATTACAACCTTTATATGGCTTCTTGTATTTATAAGGAATACAACATGGTCGTAAATATAGCAAGATATCATACTTTAAACGTAGTTTCCTATAATATTGATTAGTTGAACCGTAAACATATTTAAAAGTAGCTGTTCGTTGCGACTTCGTTCGCGCGGAATTAAAAAATATAGCCTATGTTAATCGGGGATAATGTAGCTTTCCAACAGTGATAGAATTATTGAAATCAAACTCGTAGTTTTTGAGTTATTTCAATACATACAAAAATACAAATATTTCTTCTTTATAATATTAGTATGGACATAGACTAAACACCGTAGGAACTTGGTATTTATTTCTATGGAATCCCACTGTTAGTAAAGAAACTAATCTCAATAGCAACTATAATATTACGACTTGCATAAAAACAGCTTCACCAATCGGCATTTTTACTTTATAAATAGATGCAATACATTGGATAAGTAAGAGACTAATATATCAGATTGGCGTAGCGTTTACTATGGTTACTCTACCATTGACAAAACAAAAGACGAATTAGAAATTATCTAAGACATCGAACAGTCCCCCTTGAATATTTAAAACGTAATACGATTGGTATAAGTTTAAAAGTCCGAACATAGCGGCAGGAAGCAGGTGCCTCACCCTATTTTTTGTCCCCAGTTGTATTCAAGTTTTTATAAAGTTGGAGTCGAAAGCATGGTCAGTGCATGATTGAAAAGATTTAATCATTTTCTACTATAATTCTCTAAATAATGAAAAATACTCTACGACAATTACTATATCTTTATTTTTTGTGTGTAAGTTATGAAATAAGTTAAAGTTTGCTACTTATACATATTAGTTATGCTGTGTTTTTATTGAAATTACGAAATACCTAGTTAAGAAAATAAATTCGTTTCTGTCGGAAACAAACTTATAAATACAATAAATGTTTTTAAGTTTTTATTCATACGCTACGAAAAGCTTAGTTAGCTAAGCTTTAGTCAGTTATTAACTTCTGTAGAAATAAAAGTATTGTTAACACGAAGTAAACGAATCGGGTTCGTGTGAAAAACAAAAGAGACGCGAGTACATGATTTCATGAGATAAGTAAGACCATGAACATAAGCGGAAGCACAACGTATGTCGTATAAAATATGATAAATATGCAAATACAAGGTTAATATTTGATACAATTTGTATACATACATTCCATTTCATACAAAATTACGTATAGCCTTCTATATGACCTTGACATTCCTTTCTCCATTGTATATGAACAATAAAAACTTTGAAGTAAAATATAAACAGTCCTAACTCTATCTATTTAGTTTATTTAATGTACATTATGTAGTACATATTGTGCCGACCCTCCATAGTGACAAGAGCAGGATGAAGATTTGATGTACGTTAAATTATTTATTTGATTCTAAAGCTTATCGCGTTCCAAATAATATTTCTGTTAATTTGAGTCGCCTTGTCTATGACTAATTATTTAAACAAGATTGAGGCCGTTCATATCTGTCCTAATATTTAATGACTCCAGTCAAATTGTGACCATAATTAATGTGATTTTAATGTAAATGCTTATTTGTGATAAAGTTTTGAAATTCCTAACGTAATGTTTCCTTTGAGTTTATCATTTTGACATAATTTCTCGTTAAAAATATAACGAACTTTACTTACAATAAAACCTATGTAAATTTAAATGTTTTTCTTCGACCCTTAAAATACTCCATCACTACACTTAAATAACTTTAATATCTAAACTTAAATACCACTCATACACAACAAATCACTTAACTGTCAACATAACCGCACTTTAATAGTACACATACTTAATATAAAGTTATTAAAACAAATAAATCTTTACAAACACAAAAAACAAATTAAAATAGTTCGTTCCATTGATATTTATTGAATTATTTAGTTTCATAGTATAAAACGTAAACACAAGCTTTCAAAACATGAGCATAACGTTCGCGCATGCCACAGACAACTAAAGCTGAGTGAAGTTAGCAGCGACAGTGGCGCCAAGATGGCGGATGGAAAAAACTACGAACCGCGCGTCAGTCAACGGCCTTCTCTGTTTACTAGGATTGTTAAGTTATCGATAATTTTTTCGATAAATCGATAGATTTCAATCAAAAACATGGACTCTACTAAGAGTCTACAAAACAATTAAGTTACTTAAAATAAACTTAAAAGTAGAGTAGGAATTAAATAACTTTGGTCGGACATTAGATCAACATAATAGGCCTTAGTTAATAAGTTATAAAAGTATTTTACTAAGGTTCATAAGTATAGTTTTAAGTTGAATTTTAGTCAGTAAACAGCTAGTGATTTCAATCTCTAACTATCTTCATTATTTAAAAACGTAGTTCAAATGTTTTCGAAGTAAGTATCGATATGATATTAGATGTATCGATATTTTAACAACCCTCGTATTGTAAGACTGTAGTAAATGAATGATGAGCGAGGAATGAACTTTGACGAACCTGTATCAATGCAACGCAATGCTACTTCTTGTGCAACATCAATTTTAAAGCATTTAACTGTTTTGCAATTATCTAAAAGATAAATACCCCTTGATACGATCTATTTTTTTTTGCTAGATTTTTGTGAATTTACTAATATTTCCTTCAACCATTCCAAGTAAACTTGAAAAAGCTTGTCTTAGGATATCGTTCACGACAATAGCCGAATGTCGGGAATTGAACCCACGACCGCGAGATTAGGATATTGTTTCAAATATTTAATTTATTTTTTCATTATAACTTATTTTAAGTGTATATCCTACTTAAATAACTTACTATAACAGTTTGTAGATGATTTTTGAGTGACACTTTCAAATAAAAAAAACGCTCTTTTCTCCGTACAAAAATAATTAAACCGATCTTCAAAAATTACCGTGAAAAATATTTTCTAACACACGATATCATATATCATTTTAGAATAAAGCTTTTGCCAGCAACTTCTTCTGCTTGAATTAAAAAGGGAACTCCGTGTTCTTCCAGGCTTGTTCCAGACTACGCGTATGTTCTACATCTGTACCCTGAGCAATTAAGCCGTGAAGATACGTAGTAAGAAACCATAAATCGAAACTTTCGCATTTATTATTGAAATAAAATATATGTACTTACGTCGATCAGTAAATCAAAGCTGTAACATGTTTTAACTCGGGCAGGTTTGTTTCAATTAGATATATCGTAAATATGTTCAGTCATGCTCGGGTAAGCACATAATGCTTACTTAAACGTAACTTGAAGTTAAACGATAATATTTTCCTGCAACATTCAATATCTATACTAATATTATAAAGAGAGAAACTTTGTATTTTTGTTTATATTGATATAACTTAAGAACTACTGGGCCGATTTCAAAAATTCTTTCACTGTTAGATAGCTACACTATCCCCGAGTAACATAGGATATATTTTTTAATTCCGCACGGACGAAGTTGCGAACAACAGCTAGTCTTTTATAAGATAGAGAATATGACATTAGTTTATATTACAGAGGTTTTTATTAAAAAGAAATAGGTATAGGAATTAAAATTAATTGAATAAAACTGAACTGTTATGTATTTTATTTAGTTACAATTTTTAAATTTATTAACAAGAAATGTACAAAAATGTAGGCTAAGCGAATAAACTCAATGAGTCATGTTTCTTTTTAAACATTAATAAAAATGTAGAGAAGATAAAATGCATCACGTAAATAACAAAGAAATTAAATCATAAACTTACACTTATCACTAATGTTAATTGAGCATTGCTTTTACTTTTGTCCTCAGTTAACTTGAACGGGATTGTTAATTAATAATAGTTCCATGAACGTGTACGGTCTGCGATCAGAGGCGGTTTGAACGGCAATGAATACGCACACTAACTATTCGTTACGGTGAACCATAGTTTAATTTATTACTCTACATTTTACGATACTGTTGTTTGTTTATTGTTTTTAATTTTGTATTAAAATAATTGTTTTAGAATCTAGATATTAATCTACTAAGACAGAGATGAGCTTTAAATGCTTACCGCTTTTTAAATGTGGTTTTAACTTCCAAAAAGAGGAGGTTCTCAATTCGTCTGTATGTTTTTTGTTTAAATAATACGTACATTCCTGGCAAATACAGCTTAAAGGGGATTTCAAAATTTATTTCATACTGTGTTAGTTGTCTAGATTAGGTACCTTATAAATATGTTAAATAAACATGAGAAGACCTAGAGGGCGCGTATCTAATTGCAGTTTCACACGAGGCGACAATATCCCAGAATGACTACTGTAGTTTTAAGTTTGAACTCGTGCGTGACTTAACAATATTTGTACTGCATTCTCTACTGCTCTAACTGATTTTTCCCTCGTGTGAAACAACTCATTAAAGTACAAAGAACAGTTTAATGCGAGTGCGTTGCGCTTAACATTTTCCCGCCAACACTTTCACCATCCGCATCGTGTACCGAGACGATAGTTATGTTAAATGATGTTTTGTACTGAGGAAATGAAACATAGTCGTAATTTATTATTCATTTAGGAATAAATTGTAGAAATAATCGGCTTAATTGTTGTTATTATTTATTGTAAGATTAACTGGCATGAATGACATTCAGTCACTATAAATTTATGATTTTTCTTCAGAAGTTTTTGTCTTTCACAAGTTAAACGAAGTAATCCACGATCTATGCAAAGCCATGGAACGTCATTTGACAATTCCTTGAAATAGGAGGTTGGTTTTTTAGAACAATGGAATTCTAGGTATAAACTTTCTTGTTAAATGTACAATTGTTAGATAAACATAATTCTTTATAGCTATGTAGACATTTATTTATTTTTACGAGCTCAAAGCACCGCCTCTTTCATGTACCGAATTTTTATAAAACACATCTCCGGTGTGACATTGTACGAAACGCTATTACAGCAGAAAATAACCAAACTAACCGTGTATTTGTTAATGTAGCAAAATATGAACGAAGGTGCGTAAAAGGTGCTGAAAATCTAATTCACTTTTACGGCTTAATAAATATTAAACATTATATTTAACTATTATGGCAACACGGCTAGTAGTTATTCTATTATTTTATTATTTATTATTACGTTCATGTTTTAAGATTAAAGTAAAATATCTTGCTTTTTAATTAACATGCAAAGCTAATGGTCCTTCGAGCCGGATATAAACCAGCGAATTGTAGATCGCTTGATCTTTTTATTATAATCTTCGTTATAAAGTTTGAATGTACTTATTTACTGTTCTATTTTAACCATGGCTTTAAAATCTCTATATAATAGATGTTTAAAACGTGGACAATGTAAGATATTTGTTTAGAAGTGGTTACTTTCTACAAAAAATGTCCCAATTTAAGGCACAATAAACATTGTTACATATTCTTTGTGTCTTTCGACGTTGGAATGACTATAATGTAGGGGAAGGAACGCGGAGAATCTCGATTTACTCAATTTACTGGAAACAATAGCACAGAACTCCCTACATGTGATTCGGGCTTACGTAATTGTCTTTTGTCTACCCACTTTCACCGCAATTGTTGCAATTTCTTATACAAACATTTGAATTATTGTATAATTATATGTCGCGATCCGCGTGGGAATGATTTTATCGAATGTCTTTTATTTAAATAAAATAAAAATACTTTCTATACGGATGTTAAAGCCGGCTAAAAACGTTTTAACTGCAGACGTACACACGTCAATTTGAACTGCACAGTTGAAATATAGTTCTCAGTTTTGCCTACGTACGTAAGTTTTACTTGGCAAGTGAACAGGGGGTTTTCCAAAGTATCTTTCGATTGGCGATACCGCTAATGGAATCGACAAAAATGTGTGAAACGGATGCCATTCGATAAGTGATGTGCTTGTGACATGTGAGATGTCGAACGTCATTATCAGTTCCATACATTTTTGATGTTCGTTATCGAATCAATTTGTAGCGCATGTAGTTACTTTGGTAACCCTGTACAGTTAAAACTGAGCGTTTGTAGCTGGCTTTAAAGATTGTATTTTAATCAAAATCATTGAATAAGAATTACATTTCTTTACGCGTTACGTAATTCAATAATATCCTCATTAGATGATAAAATGTGAGTCATTGAATTTAACAAATACAATATTTGATTTGTAATCGTTAAGTTCATATTTGTTAGTACTTTCGCTTTTGTTTTGTTTGTAAGATTCTTGTTACATTGAAAGAGTTCCGTATTGAGTTTATCAAGTTAATAATTTTGCTTGTATTTGTTTTTTTAAAACTTGGAAAGTAAAAAATTTAACGTTGTAGGATTTAAGCCGAAAAAATGTATTAGTACAAAATCATATTTTGTGTTGCTTTTTTACTTAATGTTTCTAAAGCCGGTTACAGACGCTCAGTTTTAACTGTACAGCTCAACTGCGCAGTTAAAACTGACTTATAGGCAAAACTGAAAACTGTTCGACTGTGCTGTTCGAAATGACGTGTGTAAGTCACTTTTAACTGCACAGTTAAAACTGTACAAAACTGAAAGTTTGTAGCTGGCTTAAAACGATCAGTATTGTTCACATCGTAATCGGATAAAGTCAGGCTAAGAAGGGTTAAGGGCTCCCCGAGCAACTTCAGGATGAACGTGTTGTAAAAACTAGGGTTACCATAAAATATCTAATACTATATTTTGACAGAATTTGCACAGTTTTCTTACTTATGAATATAATTGTATCTTTGTATAAAGGTAACGCGTTTGTTTGTAGTTCGCCCCATGATGACCAAAACCACGACCAGCGCGTATTTTCCGTGACCTCACACGTACTTTTTCGTATTGTTTACTTTGTAATACCTGTCGTTTTAAAAAAATACAGTCCTCAAAGTTATAAAAATCCTTTGAAAAGATTCAAAGAACCAATTCATTTTGTCAACAGTGACCCATTTTATTAAAATTGTGGACAGCAAAATAATAATCCAAAAATATTTTTTATCGTCAGTAAACATGGGGAGCCTACACAACAGGACCTGTAAGTCATTACTTGACCCCGGCCCGATGAGAGTCGCTAACGAGGCCGGAGAGCCGGAACAGGGCTGTACCAGCAAATACCACAATAACTCATTGCTCGAACGTTATCTAGTGTAGCCGTCAATATCAATATTCAGTCTATTGATTCAACCTACAAGCTATTGGGAATGTTCTAATGTTTAATAGATTCTAAAGTTTTAATATTACTTTTAGATTTTGTCTAATAACGTTTTAGTTCATCTTGCAGAGCTCGTATTCTGTGAAAACTATAGGATAATCTTTCCAGTACCGGTCCACCGGTGGAAGAAGCTAAATGATTCAAAGGAGAGCAAAAGCGCCTACTAATAAACATCCGCAATTGTAAGATTAATATAATAGGTATAAGTTAATGATGAGAAAAAAATAGAAATGCGCACTTATAAAAATCGAAAAATACGAAATTGGTAAATATTATTTATCCTTATTTAATTTATCTTTGAATCGATAAATATACTGTTCACGTCACATCACTATTTACATTTCAAGTTACAGCCGACAGCCGACATGAATGACGGCTTGGACGTAATTAGTAACTCGAAGCAAAACCACGTTTTTCGAACATAATTATGTTCGGTCAGTATACAAGAACCTTAGAAAGAGATAAGTATAGATATGGCTATAGCGCAAACAAGATCGAATTCGGAGAAAGGGATCAAAGATCTATGACACTGACTTTGTCACGTTACGGATATTTCGTATAAATGTGTCTCAGTCGCTGTCAGTATAACATATGTCACGTGTAATCTAGTTTTTTAATCTATGACACGGATGAACCAGACTTTTTGTTAAAAAGTAGCAATTCATATCTAAAGTTATTATTAAATAATGTAAATCGGTGATGATCACCTCGGTTTTCCCGCTGCTCGCTTGCCCCCTTTTCTTATATAAAAAAAAACACTTTTATTATTTAAGGTTATAATTTTGGAGGAACCAAGGTACACTTCCTAATATCGTAGTTGGCGACCACAATAGGGTTTTACTCGGTGCAATCCTGACATAACCTTGTCCCCACAGGGGTGGTATGCGTTAGGCATTTTTCCCACTATAAAAAAGATCACTTTATTAAAATAGAATACTTAAGGCAAATTAAGAACGCGCAGTTTATTTAAAAGTGTCCTTTCTCTTTGAATTCATAAAACGCCTAGTCTATACTAATCTATACTAATATTATAAAGAGAGAAACTTTGTATTTTTGTTTGTATTGAAATAACTCAAGAACTACGGGGCCGATTTCAAAAATTCTTTCACCATTAGAAAGCTACATAACCCCCGAGTAATATAGGCTATATTATTTATTTCCACGAGGACGAAGTCGCGCACAATAACTAGTAAAATTATAAAGAAAATTTCACAATCGACAGTTGCAGATTCACATAATTTTAGGTATAAATTACCATCCTATCGGAACAATTAGCACGATCATTCATAAATGGCTATTTCAAAAGCTCTATTATAATTGACGTTAAACAACAATAGACTCTATTTGTGTCTCTATAGGGGTCATTATTAATTAACATTCGATTCAAACGAGTGTTTGAATGCAATTAGTCATTGGGTACAAAGCCGCTTGTATACTGAAGTTCGGTGACATTCCATCAATAGTCAGTATACAAAGGTCGAATGTATACCCTTAATATATACAAACTAAGCGTCTTATAATCACATTTGACGTAGTATTTGTATAATAAACTAGCCGTTTCTCGCGACTACGTCCGCGCGGAATTAAATAATATAGCCTATGTTACCCGGGGATAATGTAGCTTTCTAACAGTGTAAGAATTTTTGAAATCAGCCCAATAGTTCTTGAGATATTTCAATACATACAAAAATACAAAGTTTCTCTCTTTATAATATTACTATAGACAAAATCAATCCTACAATAAGTTATTTTCAATTAAAAGTCTTGCTACATAATTGTAAAAATAAGATTTAAGTGAATATATTGCTTTGATTGGCGCAACATTCGAATAAAAACATCCAGTTATCTCTCTCATCATCCTTGAAAAAATTGAGACAACTATAATTTTCTACATGGTACAGGTATTTCGGTAGAGAAGTCATAATGAATTCTAGTCAAATGCCCACACGTTCAAGTGTTTTATAATAATTGAATAATAAACGTAATTATTACTCATTGGACAGGCCGGTGTACTAAAAAGGCATAGCACTCGTCCGACCAGAACAAAGGGCCTACGCTTTATTGTTACCCAATTGGACTGTATGAGTTACAGTAACCAGTAACTCCCAAACTGTGAGTCGCGATGCCTCGGGGCGTCATGACATTGTCCCAGGGGCGTCGCATAATATAAATGTAGCAATAGTGTTTTATTTCCTCCTGTTACTAGGCTGGTACTAAATTTGGTAAGTATTTTTTGAAGCTGCATTGAAGAGCGACGTAAAAAAATGATTAAGTCCAAAGCGTCACGCTATAAATAAGATTGGGAAGCCCTGATCTACACCGTGGTCTTTAGGATTCTTTTGATTCAGGAAAATTAACGGATTAACCCGCGTTATTTCATAAATTATTGTAAAAAGGATGCAACGAATTGAAAGGAACGAGGACAAATATAAGTAAATGAAAGAGAGAGGAGATTAGTTTAACTTTTAAAAAGATGATTCATTTAAAAAAAACAAAGAAAAATTAACGTTAATAAAGTCGTGTCTGGTTTCTGTTTTTTTTCTAGGTTAGTTCTTTTTTGAAAAGCAATTTCGTGAAAAAAACATTCAGAAATCAAAAAAGTTATTGACTATATAACTGCGTTTATTTACAGTTAATAAAATATTTAGCTTATGTTATAAACGCACAGTCGAAAATCTCAAAGGAATTCACATCCAATTCGCCGGCAGTCCACTGGAGATTAATGCGAGGGGAATCCATTGAAGCGAGGAATTGTTGAAAAAACGATTTCAGACACACACTTAACGCATGATTATACCCTCGGAAGCAATCGTAATAAATTTTGAACGATTACAGACTTCCCGATATTGAATTAAAAACTGTTACGTGATGTATAAATAAATTTAATTTACGTACTAGCTGTATTGTATATTGCTCGCGACTTCGTCCGCGTAGAATTAAATAATACAGCCTATGTTACTCGGGGATAATGTAGCTTTTCAATGGTGAAAGAATTATTGAAATCGGACGAGTAGTTCTTGAGTTATTTCAATACATACAAAATTACCAAGTTTCTCTCTTTATAATATTAATATAGATTATAGATGATAACTAAATAATAGTAGAAACAGATTTATATTTACGCCAAATAGTCGACCAATTTACAGTCTCTATCTGTCTTGCGAGTTGGCAACCACAGCATAGTTTTTGTAAATATTCCGACAGTGGGGAACTAAGGGTCTAATTAAAATATGGTACTCCCATTTGAAGTCGAATAGTCTGTGCTTTACCACAGAGCACCGACGTGTGCAGAACACATCTAAGTCCTTTTCGCGTCTAGACCAATATCAAGATGATGTAATTCTTCTATCAGTGCTTTTACCTAACTTGAATTGGATTAAAACAATTAGGGTATCCTTCGTCTTGAATAGACTATCTCGAATATGTTACTTTTAGGACTGGTACTTAACTGTGATATGAGCATTTTAGCTTTCGTTTTCTTTACTAATATTTTAAAGAGGAAAACTTTGTATCTTATATTTTTGTATTAATTAAAAATAACTCAGGAACTACTGGACCGATTTTAACAGCTACATTATCCCTGAGTAACAGAGGCTATATTTTCTAAATCCCACGCAGACGAAATCGCGAACAATTCGCGAACTCGCTAGTCTTAATAAGATAAAGATTTCAACACATGTTTTAGTTTATAATATAAATTAACAAGTAATTGCTTGTTCACGGGGGAATCCGTACAGTTTGCCAATAAGGCGGAATGTGTCAGCTGCAAATAATTACCGTGCGGTTTCAAAGTTAGTTGTCGATAAATCAAAATACATTTTCCGTTATCAAGAATACCTATTTATTTTATAATAGTTACGACAGTTTATCGTTATTATTTCTGGGGTACATTCGCTACGAAGCAATTCTATAGCAAACGTCAAAATGTATGAAAATAACAATGAAATTTGATAAGTCCTGTGCTTGTTACGTGTGAGATATTTATCCTTCAAGAAGCGAGCGTATCACCTCCTCAAAGGCTGGCAACGCATCTTTTGTTCCTTTGGTATTGCGTCAATCATTACCTCGGTGTTCCCCGCTGCTCGTTTGCCATGTTTTTATAGAAATAAATATATATTTGTATACATATATTATAATGTTTCATAAGTAATAAAATTTGTTTTTAAATTAAGTCTAGACTAGCGAATTCGATTTCTGACGAGTTCATCATTATGTAAATATTAAGTACATTTTATAAGTTTGATCAGGCACTTCGATTTCCGGAGCGTACAATTTCTTCATATTGGAAGCTCTCGGGTTGAGAACTTGTTTCTATACGAACGGTTAAATTTAGGGTTGCCAGTTGCACGTGTGAACTAAACATATTTAGTAACCGTTGAGTTATTAAAAAGTACAGTGGCAACATTGTGTTAAACTCTTTCTTTTTATTTGATGGATAATCTATAAATACGCTTTTGACTTTTTTATAACACAAAAATGTATTTAATATCTGTTTTTGCTAACACAGAATAAGATTTATGTGCTATCTGTTTTCATTGAATGCTTTGCTTGTTTTTTTTTGTAATTTATAAAAAAATATTTCTGGCAACCCTAGCTGTACATTAAATAAAATATAAGCTTGTCTCGTTATGTGTGCATTTGTTCATTTCATTCTATATATCAATGAAACGAGTTTATTGCATACAGAATATGAATCAAATGAATTTGTTACAAATAAGATATTTTGTCTTGTTAAATTAAATTGATATACTCATGTATTCGAATTTACTAGCGACTTCCAGCGACTTCGTTAATGTAGAGTTTGAAAGATGAAAAAAATCACTCCTATTTTGACCTTCAGCAAAATTTATATGCTACAGCACTAAGAAGAAACAGAAATGACAGACATTTTTTTGTTAAAATCTTTGTAAATGAGTTAAATTAAGGCATTTCGTTTAATACTATATGTGGTTCTACAAATATGACAAAAACATGTAGAAAATTCATAATAAATTTCTAGAATCGATTAAGGTTACACATTGCTACTTTCTCGAGCTACGTGTTATGGGTTATGGCTGATGACACTCTTATCGATATGAATGCGAGCGCCCACCGCAAAAGAGTAAAGAGCTGAACGGGAGCTGGACGGCCCCATTTTCCACTTTCATACGACACTGCATAACTGTGTCCAGACCAAGAAAGAGAAATGAGATGTGTCAAAAAGAGCCGAAATGTTCTACAGAGCCGAGCTGTGTTAAATGAGACAGCTGTGTTTTGCTATTGAGCTCGCTTGCCTCAGCTCATTGTTGGTGGGGACGCAAGCACATTTGAGGCCGCTCAGCTGACCATCTCCTGCTCATTACTTTTTTGCGGTGGGCTCTCGGCTTAAACTAGTCCGGGGTCGCCTAATGTCTAATGAAAGTATCAAACATTGCAATGCCACATTCAGTGGGAGAAGTTTATTTAAGATTTAGGACTTTAATTGAAAGAGTAGATGCAACTTTATGAGACAACGAAAAAGTTAAATACAAAAAAGTAGATTTATTAAGGACATAAGAAATAAAAGAACATTTTTTTAAGATAAAATAACGGATACATTTGTAGTAAAAACGCAAATCAGTGACTCGGGAACTCTAAAGCTTAAACCAAAATCCCTTATTGATAGGATTTGTTCCTCCGATAGGGATTTCCGCGAAGTAGCCAGCGATTGAATAAACCGACCTTCTTTCTTTTGACTTTTAAAAGATTGGACCTGTCATACCCTTATATCCCTCTGCCAAATGAAAATGGATAAGGTCTAAACATGCTTGCGTGATCGTTTTCTGTATAATTGTTTATTTAATTCAAAATACGTTCGTAAAGACGTAATTGTTATCAAATGCACATGTGATTGTCATATTTATGTTACTTCCGTGACAAAAAGTGGCAGAATTATTAATAGAACAGTTGCTCGTTGCTTAGTCCATTTCTTTGTAGTCAAAGATCTTGAATAGGATTAAGTAAGTGGTCGCAAATACATTGTTAACCTCCTTTACGGTACGATTAATGATGTAAAAGAAGAGGATTCTTTTGAAATGATCTTCAATGAGATTGGGCTTGTTGGGTTTTAAAAATATTTATGATGATTTTTGACTTATATGCATTAAGTATAAAAATCTGTATAAATTAAAATCAATATTTATTTATCCATTTATCCACCCTTATACAGATGTTGATAAAACTTAGGAAGATATTCTAAGAACGGGACGGCAGAGGTTTATGTTTATAACAGTTTTAATTTTTATTGAAACTTTTTTTCTTTAACACAACATTTTTAATTAGTTGTTTAGACTGTCATCGCAACGCATTCCTGGTTCAGCTAGTAATTTTAATTTCTCCATGTTAAAAACAACCACACCTTGGTCCTTCGAGCCGGATCATTACTGATAACGCACTATTTAATCATTGGTTTCTTCCGATAGTTTACCGGTTTGTAATTTGACTAATAGAATTTTTAATAAAACTAAAATTATCGCATAGTACTGACATAATTTGTGTTACATAGTTAAACGCTGTTTTGTATGAAACCATTGTTAATTGTGAAGTAATGAACAACAGTTAAAAACAAAAACAGTTAATTTTCAATTGTGCTCTTGTACTTGTAAAAGGCTACGCAAACGAATGTTGTATAAGACTTCCTTTCTTTCCTAAACTATAACCCCTTATTCCGAAAAAAATATATAAAGTACTGCGACAAACGAGGAATAAGTCGTCGATTATACGATACTCGAGGACGCTGGGAACTAAATAATATAGATAAGGGGTCTCATTGGACCAAATGATATGTCCTAAGAAGTACCAGGAACAAGGATGTTCTGTATTTTGGAATAAATGCTATGAATGCTCTAATACCATATGTAGAAAGTACAATAGTACTAACGCTGATTCTCGTTATGTTTTACCATCAATTTTCAATTAATTTATTATTGTCATCATCATCATCATCATCATTATTATCATCTTGCCCTTGTCCCTATAGAGGGTAAGCAGAGTATATACTACTCCTCCATGATGATATCCTCCTTGACTTGTCCGTCCATGGCGAACCTTGGTGACATCGGAGATGACTGGCAAATCCGTATTTAGTTTAAAAGGTACGGTTCCACGGTGCACGAACGTCCTCCATATCCTATATCCACTTCCCTGTCAACTATTATTTCTGGATTGATCTCTTTGTTCAGAATATATTCTTTCGCACAATCCATCTATACCGTGTTTGGCCTTTCTCAACCTTTGTGTCCTCCCACATTCAATTTAATTACTTAATTTATCTATTTTATTACATAACTGAAACAATATTGCAATTATGATCTAGAATTGTAACCCGCAAGTAAATACAACGGATAAGCAACAATGGTTCGAGATCGATTTATTGAATTTGGTCATAAACATGTAAATAACTTTAGATACAAAACGTTTCACACCATATGCCATCCTTTGTTACCCTGGTCCCATGTAAAGTCAGTGAGGCAAATCGAAGGGCTGTTTAACGACAGTTGTGCGTGGGAATCCTTTGGGAAATAAATATGTTAACGTCAATTCCCATATTATAAACTAGCGACCCGCCCCGGCTTCGCACGGGTACAAATCGGTATAATGGTGATGATAAAATGTGTTTATTTACGACATCATTTTAAAAACCTCTAAATCAGTTACTCTACTATATTGTGAATGTATTATACATGAAAACCTTCCTTATGAATCACTCTATCTATTAAACCGCATCAAAATCCGTTGAGTAGTTTAAAAGATTCAAGCATATATAGGAACAAACATACAAAAAGCGTTATTATTTTATATTATGTAAGGATAACGATAAGGGAGAGACATAAAGTTACTAGTAACTTAACGAATATATCGCTTCGATAAATAAATTCATGTAAAAATGAAAATCGAAGATAAATTGTTAAGTAGCTTTATGATTTTGACCTAATTAATATAAATATTATTTCTTTTGAGATTAATTATAATGTATAAGTAAGCAAAAGCTTAATCTTCTAATGGATAAACCATCATTTGATCATTAAGTACCATTGGGGTCACATAACTTAGTTTTTTACCTGACTTGACACAGAATTTACTTTCAAACACTTCTTATTAAAGATGCAAAAGATTTCTACAACTACTCGAGGTCTAGAATGGGTTGTTTATGGATACAATTTAACTGTCAAACCTGGTTAAGCGAGAAACCTCTATAAGCAAGAATCATTCTCTGGTCCCGACGAGCTACCTCCATAAGCGAGACTAATATCGCGGTCCCTTAGACTCTCAACAACTCTGTTCAACTGTAATGTCAAGGAACTAACTACTTAGATCTCAAAATAAGAGTATATTACTGCCCAGTTCAATTCATGTCCGTAGAGTTGACCACATAACTTTTAAACAAAGCTCGTCGGTCGAGTCAATTAAATTAGAGCACGCGCCTCTAACCGCCAAATCTCCGTCCATTGTAATCTGTATGCAAATTCATAATTATGTTATACGAACTCAACTGAGCGTCAACAGAAACGTGCTTTTGTAATTTACAACAAAGAGGATAAATGAGATTACTAGGAGCTATCATACAAAATATAACATCTTTCTATCTGGTTTAAGTGTATGCAATTAATTAATGTTTATGACTTTTAATGATGCTCTAAGCGGCGATCGAAATGACACCTTTTGTAGTTTATTACCGATAGTCTGTGTTGTCTCTGGGTGTCTAGCATCACACCATGTGTCAGTAGTGAGTGACGTCACTTCGGCAAGATACGGTGCGGTTATTAGACACGTCATACTATTGAATACTTGGTGTAGTGATGGTAGAGACGTAATACCAAGAACTGGAACGTTAAACCTTTGTTAACAAAATTGGTCAAGCCCTGTGAGCAGGTCAAGAAAGAACAGACATTTTACCACCACAACCACACGTTTTTGTATACTCTATCGGTAGGAGGTTTAAAAGCATCGTTGTTCAATATAATTAATAAACGTACAGTTTGGGCATACGTGTTCATAGTCGATTGCGGACCGACCGGAGCGATGTCGCGTGCAGTTTGGACGCCCGTTACACGACCCACAAATATACAGAGAAAGCGGACATTTTCGCTACATATACGGACGCAATGTCAACTCTACTGAGTGATGCGTTTTAACTGCGATTGTGTTTGATATGTACCTAGATAGTTATGGTGACCTAGTACCTTGAGCATCATTGGTGGAGATCCCATATTTTTTTAATACAGATTCGTTGCTGAAAATCTTCTTTTATTATTAACATTATCATTGGCTCAATTACTTTTAAACTTCTAAATTATTGTGCTACAAAACAGCTTTTATAAATATTTTTGATATAAAATGTAAGAAAGAAACAATTTACGCAAGCAATATACGAGTAAACAAAATGTGATTCGATTATTTGGTTTTCAATTGCAATTTAGATTTTCATTTTCTAAAAGTTTGTATTAACTCTCAACGGGCAAACATTTCATATTGCTTTCTGTTTACCTAAATCAATACAATACAAATAATTTCGAGTCGTATAGCATATTCATTGGTAACCTGTTCACTTTATTGTAAGGGATGAAAAAGGGTCGGACTTCGGGATTTCGCCCCGGGGCCCTTTTAAATTGGCATAATACTTGTAGCGGGAACATCGAATGCTTCACGGTCTGAAGATTGTTGGAATCCTTTAGAAGTCACTTTCAATAATTCTTAATTCATTACGTTAAAAGATAGAAGTTAGAAATCTTTTTATACAAGAATGGCCATTTATTTAAACATGGACATTTCTTTTGATGACACCGTTTTATCAAAGAATTGATTACATAAATGTTTTCATATAGACGTTTTTTATTGGACATTAATTTAACTGAATACAATGCTGAACTTATGCTTTGTACCTTTATGTCTAAGTGCGGTATTAAAACTAGATCAATTATATTTAGTAACGAATATTGGAGGTACCAATAATAGTAACCCAGCAATATTTATCATAAATAAAGAATGTTTTAAGGATCATTTAATTAGGAGAACACGTCTGATGTAGACCAATTTATTTTCTAGTTTATCGTAAAAGTCGGCTCAAGTCAGGACTTAGGAGCTTACTTGTGTTACGTCGAACATGGATTTAAGTTTTCTACAAGGCCTACCTTTTGTTTTTATATTATACTAGCTGTTGAGCGCGACTTCGTCCGCGTGGAATTAAATAATATAGCCTATGTTACTCGAGGATAATGTAGCTTTCCAATGGTGAATTTTTGAAATCGGCCGAGTAGCTCTTGAGTTATTTCAATACAAACAAAAATACAAAAATTCAAAAATACAAAGTTTCTCTCTTTATAATATTTGTATAGATAGGTATAATAAAATTAAAATAAAAGTACGATTACTTATTATTATTTAATAGCGAAAGCTCTAAAATTCTAACTTAATTGGACGTAGTAAACGAGACATTAAATATTTTATTTTACTCTTAACACTAAACAACAATAAAGAAATCCGTTTATTTTAACTGCTATAATATAAAGTTCATAATAACATACTAATTATATTCATACGTCAAAAAATATAGTTAGAATTGTGTCAATAAAAAAATGAACAGAAAAAAACCTCTTAAAACTTGTTTGTTACAAACTAGAGTGTTTTCAAACTTATGCTAATCGTAATAAAACCTTTTTTCGAACATCGATAACGTCAACGATAATTGTCCTCATGATTGCTTCCTGGAAGAGACGGCGGATCGCAAAGGTCCAAGAATTTGCTTATGGATGATATTTTAACAATGCGAGTCGCGTACGTTAGCAGACACGGCGCTATGCTGGCAAAATATCAAATTGTCTTACTCCAAGATAAAGAAATATACGTGATTTTTACCTGTACCTAATCAAACAAACTACACATGTCAAACTTTGTTATTGACCTTTGCCTTAGGCCTAAATTCAACAAAAAAGCGAGTAACATAATCCGCTTTATTCCGAAACGAGAATCAGCATTACTGTTGTACTTTCTACGTTTGGTACTGTTACAATCATAAAATCTATTCCAAAATACAGAACATCCTTGTTCCTTGTACTTCTTATGATACATTGGTCCAATGAGACCCCTGGTCTATGTTATTAAGTTCCGAGTGTCCTCCAGTATGGCTTTATAAAATACCGTTTGCCAATGCGTCTTTATATCTTTTAAAATTATTAAAAAATCAAATATAAAGACACGAATCTTGTTGTATTTTAATGTAAATATTTATCGCCATCAACGAATTGATTAATATTAAAACGAGCATTATCTCGTTCCAATAAATAATGTAAAGATTCTGGTCCCCGGTCATTGACAGCGACTGCATTTAATTGATGAGGCGACATCGATGTTGTAACGTTGTTTTTTTTTCTTCTATAAAGACTTGTACGCACCAGGACAGTATTTTAGTCGAGTAACAAGTAATTTAGTAACTAAACCTGTCCGAGCAGCATCATTTTAGCAGACTATATTAGTAAATCCTTTGTCCGGTTTCTTGCTACTTACTACTCGACTAAAATACTATCCTGGTGCGACCAAAGCTTAAAGCCAGTATCTGAACAAAGGATTTACTAATCTACTCAACTAAAATTTTGCTTTTCCGACGCGTTACTAAATTACTTGCTACTCGACTAAAATACTATTCTAATGCGAAGGCTTAAGAGAGCAATTTTAAGGTATATATATATTTTTTAAGTGTCAATCATATTTTAATAAATTAAAATCAACGTTTCTATGTTACCCAATTCGCTCATAAATCGAGTATTTTGAAGAAATTTCGATAGGCAGTTCCAAGGACGCTTATGATGGTTTATGTGTTTTTTGTTTAATTTAATAGAAACTGTTTTCTTCCATTAAAATTATCTTGAATATTTATATTTATTAAACTTTGGCATTATAAAGAATAGTTCAATGTTGAATATATTAGTGTTATTATTGCAAATAATACACGAAAATCTTACTTGGCCTCGAAACGCTAATTCTAAATTAATTAGAGAATAGGCCAGTTATTTTGTTAATAATTAGTCTATTACTAATAGTATGAAATATTAATTACAATGCGATAGTTTATAATTGCCTATTTCGTATAGCAATTGATAGCTGATTATTTCTAGATAATAATAATAAATGAGTATGATTACATTTCGAAATTATTCATGAATATTGCCAAAATTAACTTAATTTAAAATGTAATTTTGAATAACTATATAGATTTCATATAGGTAAACCTGTAGCAAAAATATTGATGTACAAAATTATGAATTTATTTTTTTATAATTTTACATTTATAAAGTTATTATATTTAAAAATGTTTTATTAATAAATATTTACTTACGTTTGAGCTTTATCTTGATACTGTTCTTTGGACTCCAAGTCAATATTCCTGATATGTCAACAATGCCACGAACATTCATTTACTGACACACACTCATGTCTTTTTCACACAAAAACAATACATTACAAACACATAATAATAAACAACGATATTTTAATTCACAAAACTGGCCGTTTATAATTTTAAAAAATTAAATTAACAAATAACAACTTGGAACACAATACATTACAAAGAACATGCGCCTGGGCAAAGCAACTGTCATTTAGTTCCAAAAACGTACGCTAGTTAGCGCTTAGTTTCGTATAGAAAGGGACAACGTTATCGTTTTATTGGTGTGCGAAAGAGACAGAATATTTCAAAGCCTCGAAGCTCAGGCTGGTAGAAACGCGTGTAAAATATGCATACTGCAAGTTCGTGTTTTGGTGTCCTTTTGTTTATTTTGTGATTGTGTTACGAGTACGGGTCGCGAGTTATTCGACCGCGCTGCAATATATCGGCGTATTTTAATATCGTGTACAATAAATACCATTTCTAGTTTATGAGATATTATGAATAGCTTCGAAGTATAATAATTTATGTAAGCTAAAACTAATATATTTGTGTAATAAAATATAGACGCAGTCTATATTCAATACTTTAAATTTAGTATCAATACTTCATAGAATAACGGTTTAATAACTAGAGACTTTCTGCACTTACAATAATTTACAAAGTTCAGTTCTATCATATTTGGTAAGCAAATAAGAGTGCAAGCCGTGACCGTGTATTACTCATTGTCTTAACCCGGCAAGCTTGTTTAAAAATATGAACAATTAATAATAATGCTCTATATAAATACTATAATACATACACATTTTTAATACAACAAATACATTTTTCAACATCTCTATTTGAATAAAATAAAATCAAAAAACAATTAACAACCATTATTTAAAAACTCGACAAAGGTTTTAACAACAGAGACAAAAAAACATAGAAAAAAAATATATGATGTAATGAACGAAATGATTCTAAGTGCCCTTACATTATTGACGCAGTCATTTTATAAACTGACAGCTGTCCCTACACATCATAGGTTTATCGTTAACTGGCAACATATGGGCCACTGCATTGCAATAATTATAGCTTAGAATAACTGTATTCTGGGAAACTGGTTATTACTTTATGAGGACGAGTCGCCTTCGGCACACTCGTAAAACCTGCAGACAAGATGTCTACCGGTGTGTTAATGAAACATAATCGCTAATTAGTTGTTAGCGTGGGTTTACATTGATGTTACATTCGCTTATGTTGACAGCAATAGTATATCTCTAATCTCATATCTTATGATGATGCAGTAGAAACCAACGGTTGAATTGAAGAAACAATGTCTAAAACTAAATTGTACATATTTTTGTATGTAACACTCGTTAACTGTGATCAAATTTATTTTACTTTAACTTAAGTTTAACTTAGCGTTATCTCTATTATGTTTACATATTTTTATTCCGAAATACCCTTTAAAAATAACTTATGTATGTACATTTACTTACACTTAACTTAGTATTTTCCAATAAAACTTGCCACTTGCGAGTTGCGCCAAGTTTTAGTCAATAACAATTTGTAACGAGTTAAGTGAAAAGAAGAAAAAGTTTGAACAAGTTATTTGTTACTTATTGTATACTTAGAAATTCTGAATATTATTTTAAAGTATTTTTTCTTTCATCAACCTAATTTTACTAACATAAAATGCGTTATTTTGGATGGATGTCGATAAAATTTTGCATTGTTGAAAATAGTCTGAAAAGAAAACGTTCCCTACTTAATAAGTGTTTTTCAAATTCCCCGCGGACGGACCGTGGTGCCAGCTACTAAGTTATAATGGGTGATAGGATAAGTAAATTAAGTTATACTAGGTTTTATATTATTTTTTAAATATAAAAATTTACTTATGTCAATTTATTCCCTGTACAAGGACAAATGTGTTGTTATTCTATCTTACGATTAAAAAAGTAACGAGTATGGTTTGCAATCCCGCACTGCGGGATCCTGCAGCATCTTAAGTCGCGTCTGTCAACTTTAGCAGGTGAAAAATTATTTAAATTATGGCTTTAATATACTCAGATACATGCTTTAAGAAGGATTAGCACTTAAATGAGTCGCGAAATTTTATTCAGATTTTATTCTGATAGTGCGGGAAAGAAAGTATTTGATTTTATTGCAAGTACGGTTATTTATTTATTAACTATATACTCTATAGAGAGGAAGTGGATTTTCCGGAGTAGAGGACGCATAGGGGGGGAATTATCCTCTTGCTGTGCGTCTCCTCCTCCGAAGATTAAGGGTGGGCGACGCGTCTGCAATTGCAGATGTCCATAGGCAGCGATCACTTCGATATTTCAGCGATCGCAAGATAATGCGGGATTACGTAGTACGGGATTGCAATCCCTAGTAACATGAGATAGGGTTAAGTAATCCATTAGTAAACAGTAAGCATACAAACGAGATAAGAAGTAATACAATAAGAAATAATGTCCTTCATGCGACCTACAAAAGCTAAAGAAAGGATCATTTATTGAATAGGATTTGGGGTAGAGTTCGATATCGAACATCCTTCGAAGTTTGTTTTCAATGGACTATATTTAAAGTTAATTCTCAATTTTATATTATTTTCTGATCAATAACATTTTGGATTCAGATATTTTCTTGTATCTGTATTAATCTGTGATGCAACCTGCACATATCGGCGAAGAAATTCAAAGATATGTGTGAAGTCACGCAAAATATGCGCTAGTCGTGGAGTTGCAGAAAATAGAGCCCATGGATAATTGAAATAACTCAAGAACTACTGGGCGATTTCAAAAATTCTTTCACCATTAGATAGCTACATTATCCCCGAGTAACATAGGCTATATAATTCCACGCAGAGGAAGTCGCGCACAACAGCTCGTTTATATTAGTATAGAGTACATACTAGAAAAGAGAGACGTGATTTGAGAATAACATTCAGTAAACATAACCTATTCACTTATTACAAAAGTTCGTTAGTCATTCGTTACGAGAATTTACATATCTGTATTTGCAATCAGTCGTATTGTTTGATTAATTTGGACGATATAAATAAATCGATATTGATAATCTAAAACTAGAAATCTTGTTTGTTAAGTGTCATTATAAATCAATAGAAATAGGCGAACTGTCAAGAATCAATTTTAAATTCAGTCTGGTTTACGGTAACACGCAATTAGTCATGGTCCTATAAGCAAATGGAACTGACATAACCCGCTGGCGAGCTTGCGAAAGGTATGGACAAATATTTTTGACGCAAGCTACAAGCGTATTAGATCTTTTGTCTGATATTATAAAGACTATCTGTTACCCACGATATCGACCGAGTGGAGTAAATAAAATAAAATAAAAACTCAAATAATTTCACTATTTTCAGTAATTTTGAATTATTTTCGATGCAAACAAACAATCAAATATTTCTTTCTTTATAATATTAGAATAGAAATATTACCGTTCGTCAGATAAATTGTTTTTTAACAAAATGTAGACTTTTAAATTATATTTTGCCGTCTTGTTAATTGATAGCACTTGTAACAAAACTTTGATTAATTAGTTAAAATCGATTTGATTTTACGGCATCGAATAGATCTTGATAAATACTTGGAATTTCAGAACAGTGGCTCACAGATACAAAGTATTGAAATAACCACAATCTTCCGTTTAAATCTGAGTACAAATTATCAAAACGTGTTTATAAGCTTTACTCAAAGTGATTGCGGCTTGAACAATGCTAACTATCTTGGAACTTACTTATCTGTTAGAGTATTAAATAACATTTTATATTTATAATTTTAGAAAACACTTATTTGTGATAAAGGAATCCAGTAAAAAAAAACAAGCGCCTGTAAAAATCATTACGGCAATGTTATAAATCCGTTTCTAACAATGAGGAAAAAATTTAACAAGGCGCTTCAGTAACAAAGGCCGAAGCATACAAACACATTAAATAAGATAAGTGGTACAATGGGAGACAAAAGCCGCACTGACCTATAAATGTGAAGGTGCCACGTTTGGAGTGTGTGGGATGAAACGAGATTATTGTGGGACTATCGAATTTTATCACAATAAGATAATACAAGGAGATGTGAATATGATGTGATATAAATGTTATAAAGTCACAATAGTTAAGAGATTCGAAACAAAATGCTTAAGGAATATGGAAAAGGAGAATTATAATTTCACGTACTGTACTTTTAAACAGTTTATTGCAGTTACGTTTGTGACAGCATTGTTAAATTATGTTGTAAACAGTGATCTTCTGAAATTTAAAAAACAAACAAAAGTGAAACGTAGAGTATCATTTGAAACAGATCGTTTTCCCGGTTAAATCTCCGCAGGAATTATTCCATGTCGACGACTCATTTACAACGCAGCCACTCGCCTCGCTAAGCCGTACACCAAATTGCTAGAGGCGCATTACGACTAAATAATTTTACTTATTTAAAGCAATTTAGGAAGCGCAACAAAGAGGTATTTTATTTTAAATAAGAGTTTTAATTATATGAAAGTAAAGTTACATTATAGTCACGGCTACAGAAAAACACACTGCAAATTATTTTATTCTGATTTTTGAACAGACCTACCTAAATGAAGGGACGGACAAGATAAGAATTTACCGCGATTTTAGTATTTTTATACTAATAAATAAAAGTTCACATTTAAAACAAAGCAAGCAATATCAATCTATACTAATATTATAAAGAGAAACTTTGTATTTTGTTTGTAATGAAATAACTCAAGAACTACTGGGCTGATTTTAAAAATTCTTTCACCATTAGAAAGCTACATTATCCCCGAGTAACATAGGCTATGTATTTCAATTCCACGCGGACGAATTCGCGCACACCAGCTAGTGTATTATATTATTGTTAAATATAACGCCTGATGTGTAAAATAGCAATCTGTGATAGTGTGTAAACTATTGCTATTAAGAGATTCGCAGGCGGTATCTCCGTTCATTAGGCCTAGCGTAGAATATGTACACGCATATTCCGCACACCATACATCAACAGTCACATCACAATTACTGCATGATGTAAATTATGAAGCAGCTTGGTTACAGTGAGGAAATTAATATTAATAAACAGTTATTTTTTGACAATTCACTTGAACAAAGTTAATTATCGCGTTATGAAATGTTATCCTCATAAATTGTTACAAATAAAGACCTTTTTTATACATTTATATCGGTACAGACCGATACAAAAATAATCACGTAACATTTCCTCTAAGAAGACATTATTCTCATCTTACTCGGGTCATTAGTCAACAAATATTAAAGGAAATGTGATAATAAATGTCAGTGTTGCCTTACAACTAAATCGTCGAATTACGTTTGATTCGTCGAATCATTAATCAGACGAAGACGAACATTCTTTCATTATACGGCTATTTGATATTGTTAAGAAGTAAGGGCTACTGAGTTTTATAAAAGTATGACGGATTCTTACTCTTTATACTAAGTTTTTAAAAATGACTTTTTGATTTTTTTCGATATTTCGCTGACTCTACAATTTTCTCAGGCAAATTATAAATCAGTAAACATCATCATCTCAACTATCTCATCCTATTCCCGTAGAGTCAGGCTACAGGTTTTTGTCCTCCACGTTAATCTACGAGTATCATTCGTCATCTCAGTCGTCACACCCGTGTTTATCATATCACCTTTCTATACTAATATTATAAAGAGAGAAATTTTGTATTTTTGATTTTTTGTATTTTTGTTTGTATTGAAATAACTCAAGAACTATTGGACCGATTTCAAAAATTCTTTCACTATTTAAAAACTATATTATCTCCGAGTAACATAGGCTATATTATTTAATTCCACGCGGACGAAATCGCGCACAACAGCTAGTAAATTATAAATCAGTAATATTCACTAATCATCAGTGTCGAAATATACAGTTAAATATATCTACCTATCTTGCTATTTCCACGATATTTATACTGATCCATATTGTACGGGATATGTGTCGTTTTGCTCTAAACGACAACTTGATTTGCTCAATTTGCGACCGACAGTTTTAAAATTGGACATTCGAGAGCTGCGCAATAAATGTATAAGTTAAATATACAACTATTCGTTTTTATACTGTCGACACTCCTAGGGCAAAATCTTTTTCTAAATTAAACTAGATATTTTTATAGCTTTGTTTAACACTTTTTATATTTGAACTGTTAATCTATTCGTTTCTCCCTTTCAAACATAGAATTAAAAATCGCAGGATCAATACAAAACATAATAAATCTTCCTTAGGAATTAATCCTTAAAACATCCTTTCAGTAATTGTATAAAATGTTTTGCGCGGAAATGTAAATAATGTTAATAAATGTAAATGAAATTTCATCCGGATTCAAGATTCTTAATCAAATACTGAAAAATTCCATTACCGAAATACGCTGAGTTCGTTCAATGATTGTAACATATTTTAGTCAAATCCCGAGTATTCCGGATGTCTAACTTTGAATTTATTTCCGGTTATCAAGTCAACTTGTTCATTGCCGGACGCAATATACCAGAATTACGTTACATTTCTCTATTCTTAGTGAGCAAATTGAACTCTTTAAGTGGTTATTTAAGCAGCTTTTCAAGTACTTATGTTGAGTTTAAAACTTCACAATGCAGTAGAATAGAAAAAAACAAACATCTTTTATCCAGTTGCATGGTTTTGAGAATAAGTACTGGGTTCCTATTGTAAGTTAAATTGTTATCAAACTATTAGCATATCAAAGTAAGAACGTTGTTCCTTCTTTCTTATACCGTAGCTTTATATTTTAAATTCAAATTTATTTTTAATTAAATAAATATTACGTCATTTCTCGCTACGTGTTTTCTCACTTGTACAAAACATATTATCATCCCCCTCTTTATGTGTAAAAAAACAGAGACAGCGATATGTTTTTGGTAATATTTCCGCAGTGGAAACGCGAAACGAAGTTCTTGTCTCGTTATAATGTAAAGTTTAAGCACCTTGATTAATGATTTGGATGACTGCGGAGGTTCTGAGGTCTGGAGGAGTAAGATAAGTAATATTACGTCATTAAATTTAATAAACAGAACATTTATTAACTATAAAAACATAACATAAAACTTAATATACGAGTACTTCTAATAATGATTTCTTATCATAATTTATAATTTTTATTATAACGCTTAGATGAATTTGGACAGTTATTATAAGACACTGAAATAAGTTTTGTTAAAATAATTTTAATATAATTTAAAGTAATTTCTTAATTAAAATATTAAAATCAAATAACTTCCGTATCGCACGACGTTATCAATACATAACTTTTTGAAAAATAAATGTTTTATTTAAGTTCGAGGTCAAAGATATTTCGAAGCGCCTGTAGATAAATGTCAGCAAAATTTTCCGACCCCATAACCTTGATATTTGACTGACAAGGCGTTATAGCGTTTTCTTTTGACTTAACTTTATAAAGATAATATTAATCGCTTTCTGAATTATATAATTAAAAGACTTATTTAGAATATTATTATATTGTATTTTAGATACACAATATTGCAATACATATTTTAAATTATATTTTTTACTACTAAATGTATGAACATAAATGTTGAATTGGTTTTATCATGAAGTATCCTAACTTTTTATTTCAGTAAAATCAGATTACTTTACGTTGTGTAATTATATCAAATAACAGTAAATATGAAAAGTATGATAGGAAGAAACAGATGGGAATATAAGCAAACTCCCAAGTTTTTTAATAAAATTTATACTCTCAAAAGACGTCTACGAAGCTACGACATTGCTACGTCGTAGTGGAGAAAGTAACCACTTATTATTGTTAAAAAGATATCGTTACCGAGTTACCAAGTCGAGAGGATTATTCAAATGAATTTTTAATGACATTGAATATACACAGAAATAATTTTGTCTTTTTGAATCTTCCGTTGAAGTATTGAAATCTTGAGCAACTTGTTAAAATTTACTTTGTATGAAATATTTTAAATATGAATACATTTTTTCATGAATAAATACTCAATAGATACATTCCAATCATAATTATGAAGAAGTAGCTATAATAATATATGGAAACAACAATTTAGAATCTTGAATCATTTTAATAGAGTCTACGTGAAATAAACGTACCTGCTTTATTCTGTTGACCGATAGGAAAACATTCTGTCGATTGTCAATTGTTTTATAAAAGGAACCAAACTGGGTCGCCTAATATTCTTTGATACGACGTCCATGGACAGCAAAACCAGAGAAGCAACAGAAGCGTTGCTGGCCCTTAATCAAGAATATTTTCTTCAAGAACCCTAGGATATAATATGGTCTTACCTGCTTGTCCCCGCTGACTTTTCGCCCTCCTGCCCACCGCGGGGGAGACAAGGCTGAGGGCTCTATCAGCTCTCGCTGGAAGGAGTAGGGACGGTTGGCTCGGCTCGGAGTGACGTGCGCAGATCGCAGCTTCTACCACTGAGTCTATGCTCGCTGACCGAGGCAGTTGTCCGGCGGAGTCTCGCCTGGGGAATGGATTAGACAGTCAAGTGTTTATTTTAAGAAATAAGTACTCTTTATTAGAAAACATCAATGAAGCCTTTAATGTTAAAAACTGTTGTCATTGCACATGAACGGCGGTCAAGCCGTCAAGTCAGTGATAGTCACGCGCTTGTTCTGTGCACTGCATATTTGCCGTTGCTTTTGCCTACTTATTGAGTCGATCACCGCTTCCGCTAAAATAATAAGGGTCTACAGACTATAATTAATGATAAATGAATCTAATTTCTTTCTCCATTGAAATGTCACAACGTATAGAAAGTCGTATTTGCAAATATAATTTTGTTTTACGATTTGTATATTCGTATTTTATATCTCGGTGTGAAAACATGGCAAATGTATTTATCACATCTTCCCTCGGGGCGGCGCGGCTCGTGACGTCACCGGCTCGCTGTTTACCGCCCTATTTGCATTTTAATCGAACTAAAAACTTTCTTATATCAATCCTCTAGGCGCACTAACCCCTTATATAAAGCTACAAAATGTAATACAGAATTATTATGTTTTAAATTATTATTGCATTTGCTGTAAATTGTGGTTTTTAACTGAGAAATTGAATTTATTTTATAAGTAAACAATAAAGAGTTCCCATGTTATGTGATTAGACTTCATGAAATTACTATGCATTTGATTGGCGAAAATTATTAATTATTAACCACAATAAAGCAATGTTTTGCATTTACGATGTCATGCCAATGTCATCTTTTTACATAAAATCAGTTTCAATTATTTCAGTTTGTAGTTTTAGTTTTAATAAAATAAATATCTTATATTCAAGTAGCATCTGTTTCACAACTTAACGTATTGTATTATTTCATCAATAGTATCGAACGAGTGAAGAATATATCAAGTTAACTAACTTAGAAATACGTGTTTCGAATACTTTTTTTTATTAAGATGAAGAGTTTGTTCTTTTACCCCTTATTCCGAAAAAATAAAGTACTGCGATAAACGAGGACCAATAAGTCGTCGATTATACGATACTGGAGGAATCTCGGAACTAAATAAGATAGACCAGGGGTGTCATTGGACCAAATTATGTATGATAAGAAGTACCAGGAACAAAATGTTCTGTATTTTGTAATACATTTTATGAATGTACCAGTACCAAACGTAGAAAGTACAACAGTAATAACGCTGATTCTCGTTTCGGAATAAAGCGCTAACAGTTTATTTACAATAGTGTTCGTTATAGTTATAGTTTCATTTAACACCACTTATACTTTGAACTTTAGAAAGGTTTCGTAAACCATGGGGGACACAAGTTTAGCTTTAACGAATCTCATAACTTTTAATTAGCAATAGCATAATACAATATATATTATAGAGTATTACGTAATAAGGTAGAGAGAGACCAAAGATTGGATTGTGTGGAAGAGGGTATGCTAAAGAAAGGAGTGAATTCAGATATGATAGCTGATAGAGTTTTATGGAGGAGTAGTACGTAATAATCCAACCCTCTAGGGACAAGGGCAGGTTCATCATCATCATCATCATCATCGTTAGTCTGAAGACGTCCACTGCTGAACATAGGCCTCAGCCATCGATTGCCACCATGACGAGTCCAGTGCCGCCCATATCCAGTGTTGTCCCGAAAGCTTGACCAGGTCATCGGTAAAGGAGCAGGTTGATGATGAAATATTACGAAGTTTTAATTACTATAGTCTTCACTCATTGTTAATCTTTGGAAATAACTATCGTAATATGAGGTATTTTACGAGAAAGTCCCGTACAACGTATTTGCTTAAACCGAGCGCACACCTCAAAAGAGTAAAACGAGATGTGTCAAAAAGAGACAAAATTTTTCTTGAGAGCCGAGTTGTGTCAAATGAGACAGCTGCGTTGTGCCGTTGGGCTCGCTTAGCTCAGCTCTTTGTTGGTGGGGACGCAAGCACATTTGAAGCCGCTCACCTCACCATCTCCCGGTTCTCTCTTTTGCAATGGGTGCTCGGCTTTATCCTCATTTAATTAATATT
>QDHC01001946.1:384424-396542 GCA_013186455.1 Papilio dardanus tibullus
AAAACTTTTTTATATAGAGGAAAAAATGCCTTAAGGCACCATCAGATGTGGAAGCTACACGTCCGGTGGTGTCTCAGGCTCATTGGTCTTCCTATCGCAAAACATTTGTGGTGTATATACTGTCAAATGAACACTTACCTCTCCCAGCTTAACCTTCTCGGGGCATCAGCAGCGACCTCTTCTGGTGTTCCCCGCACGCCCTGAGTGAGTAGACGCGCGAGCCTCGAGCCTGCACTCACTGTGCTACTGCTCGACACTGAGCCGCGTGGTGTTGGCACTCTGTAACAAACATGTATGATATTTGCTAAAATCAAGAGGAATATTGTTATCATAATTGGATTCGAACTAGTAGAAGTTATATGCTTATCATTAGAAAGTGTAGCACAAAGTTAATGCGTCAATCTTACTGAAGTAGGACAAGGACAGATAATCATGATTAGATAAGATTTTTTAATAAAGAAAACTATTTTGTGTATTTCAATGCGTTCTCTTGGTAATCCTTGTTCGAGTCCTCAATAAACTTTGTCAATTTCTCTTCGATGTTATAAAATTGCAGACGGTTCAAAATGAGCTTAACATTTGAACAGTACCGGAGCTGTGGCGCGGCTCTTTTGCAATATATTGCAAAGTTGTCGACTTAAAGTTCCTCCAGCGACCGCTATTTGTTGTCTAGATTGGAGCTAACTGAGAAAATTGTTCAAGCAAAACTATCAAGTAACTTTGTTTAAGAAAATTCATGCATTTAAATGGCCGCAAACTTCTTGTGTTATAAAAGTTTTTCTTATGATAACGATAACGAAAAGTAACTTTAAATAAATCCAATAAACGTTTAAAATAAACTACAAACTTGACCAAGCAGTAATATCTTATAATAATTCGTTTAATAAATTTAGAATTAGGTGTAAAAGATACCTGACTTATATATTACAATTTCTACCAAACTGAACTGTAAATAGTTGCGGAGTCATTTTAAATTATTAATTATTAAATCTATAGTTCGTTATAATTATATCCAAATATTGTAGCTATTTGCAAAATGCAACCAATTCATAAAATCCTCGATAGTTGAGGCAGTCAATGAACTTTGAGTATGAGAAAAATTGGGTCTATCGAATAATAATTCAACAGCCATAAAGTGCCGAGTCGTTCCTTCGGCATACTCGTAAAATTCTTTCAAAGGTTACGCCACAATTCGATGTAAAGCTTACCTTATTTGATCGTTGAACGATTATCGATCTAATAGTAGTCATAGGAAACCTCTTTACAATAATAAATCAGCTTCAAACAAGTGACACAACTGTGACAACTTTACCACTATCCTCATTATATTTTACTAGTTATTGTTCGCGTGTTGATCTGCGTGGAATTAAAAAATAAAGCTTATGTTACTCAGAGATAATTTAGCTTTCTAATGTTGAAAGAATTTTTGAAATCGGCCACCTTTTTGAGTTATTTCAATACAGACAAATATAAAAATACAAAGTTTGCCTCTTTATAATATTAGTATAGATTATTAGTATTAACCTAAAATAGTACGTAGATTGAAAATCTCTAGAATAGCTGAACTGGTCCCGAAGTAAAGCACAAATATAAAACGTAGTCTGGAAGAATACTAAAGTTATTTACCCACTATGTTATTCTATGTTGCGGGCGGACGGTATCGCCGGCGATAGCTAGTGTAAATATAAATTGTGTTTATACTTAATTGAAAATAAAAAAGGGTTAAAGCTTCAACCCATGATGGGCTCCATTTCCCGCAACTCCACGACTAGCGCGTATTTTGCGTGAATACACATACCTTTGAATTTCTTCGCCGATATGTGCAGGTTGCATCACGATGTTTTCCTTCACTTAAGACCGTCGGGTAAATATGTACGAAAATCCAAAGACACATTGTTACATGGCGGGATACTTAAGTGAACATTCAATATTGTTATTCAATAAATTGATTAACTTGTAGACTCCCAATTAGTCAGCGGAACAAGTTTGGGACATTGACAAAGATAAATGATAAACTTCGCTATGAATTCATAATTATGTTTAAGTAATATTGAAACAACTTGAAGTTGTTAGTCAGAAGTCAATTAACCTTAAATTATATAAAGGCTTTCAAAATAATTAAAATCAACGTCTTGGTTTTGCATTGTACTATATTATTTTAGAGCTGTTTCTACAACTTTTTATTAGTAAGGACTAGCCCTTAGTGTGGAATTCTCGTATTAAATCTAAACTAAATCTTACATAGAGTACTAGCAACCTGCCCCGGCTTCGCACAGGTGCAATACTGATACTAAATACACTACAGAAAAACTGTGAATATTGTATATAACAGCCATATTAACAATAAACCCATACGAAGCCGGAGCGGTTCGCTAATTATATATATAAACCTTCCTTATGAATCACTCTATCTATTAAAAAAACCGTATCAAAATCGTTGCGTAGTTTTAAAGATTCAAGCATATAGCAAGCAAGACAAACATAAAAAAGCGTTATTGTTTCATACTATGTAAGGATGATAGGAATCTGTACATTTTATACAAATGTTTTTCTATATATATGTCCTGTTAAATTGGTTGACGGAATACGTCCAAAATAAATCTAAACATTTCCCTTAAACAATAAATGAAATTATTCAACTGGAGACCCTTTAATTTAATAAAAAGTGGGTCTAAATACAAAACACCCGTTTCATCCTGTATGTGACATAAAGGGACGGCTTATAGAGTTTAAGGGCTCTTCGTCAATTAATTTTCGGCCGGTCATCCCGTCTGACACGTTCATGGTATTGTGATACAATGACAATGCTAAAGATCAACGGGTCACCCAAAGTAAATTCGGTACGTAGCGATTCTGTAGCGAACTATATATGAAACTGACAACGACGTTCGATATATCACACGTGACAATCACATGACTTATCGAATTTCATTGTCAGTTTATACGCTTCTGTTGATTCGATCGGCGATATCGCCAATCGAAAAGTGCTTTTGGTAGCCACCCCAGAACAAAAAGTGTGTTGAGTCGAAAATATTACGATTGTGTTATATATATTGACAGAAACATACTTGATTAAAACTAGAGATAAAGAATTTTATGACCGAAATTAAAAATCATAGTTCTTGTTCCATCTAAAAATGCAGTTTAAAATCTGTTGTTATTCAATCATTAGTAACAATAACAACTAAAAAAGGCCGGCAATGCATCTGTGGTTCCTCTGGTATTGCAGATGACGCAAGGCGTCGTTGATCACCTCGGTGTTCCCGCTGTTCGTTTGCTCCCTTTTCTTATAAAAAAAATCGTTATATTTTAAATTGGGGGACGACGGATAAAAAAATAACAACTTAAGTTGCTTCTGTGGCGATTGAATACTTCAAACTTTTTACTGTGAAACTTTGTCGCAGTCGCTTTTGCGAAAAGTAAAAGATTGTTTGACTCGAAAACTTTTTATTTAAATTACATGTTTCGGCTTTAATCATAAAAGAAGTTTAAGGTTACTTTTAAAAAGATTTTTTTATTTTATTATATAATGTTACTTAAACGCAATAATTATTAATTAGTATTCTACACTAATATTACAAAGAGGAAAACTTTGTATTTTTGTATGTATTGAAATAACTCAAGAACTATTGGGCCGATTTCAAAAAGACTTTTACCATTACAAAGCTACATTATCCCCGAGTAACATAGGCTATATTTGTTAATTCCACGCGGACGAAGTCGGGAACAACATCGAGTATTTAAATAATTTAATGAGAAAAACAAAGTACTACTCGTAATTGTAAGTATCCGCTGCGTTAATATTTGTACTAAAATATAATGTTACATCTGTTTTTCCAAAAAAAAACAATCGGAGAAATGTATCGGCAGTGGAAACGGTCACTAATAATACTTACACACACAGAAGTAAGAATATTCGGCATTTAAGAGAAAACTCAAACATGATTAATTCTACAATAAATATGTACTTTCCCAATTAATCTAAAGAATTCTTTAAGAAATATGAATTAAAATTATATTGAAAGAAAAACTTTATTTATATTAAGTTACATTTAATTCAGAACTAACGAAGACAGTAATAAGTTATTACTTAATGACCTTAAGAAATTCTTCCATTCATTAAAATACGTATACATTTTAAAACAGAGCGCAACTTAAGTAACTTATTCTGATCATTTGTTAAAATAATTTACGTTGTAGACGGTTAGAATTAAATAAAGACGTCACCTTAATTATAATATATATTTTAATTTACTGTAATGTTATTTAGTAGTAGAAGTAGTAGTTCGACCCATGACGGGCTCCATTTTCCGCAACTTCACGACTAGCGCGTATTTTGCGTGACATGACACATATCTTTGAATTTTTTTCGCCGATATTTGCAGGTTGCACCACGATGTTTATGTTCATCGCAATGTTATTCATTGAAATTTCACATATATATTTTTTAAATTGAAGGTAATTATTCTAACCATTTACCAATACTTCTTGTAACCATACCGAATAAGCATAGGTGAATTGAAGCCACAACCGAGAGATCAGTAGTGTTTAAATTGTGGTTTCGAACCGTGTCTTAAACCAGACTACTGGGACTTAAAAGTGAAACGTCCGATTATATTCAGCATATTTTTTTTATTTCTGCTTATCCCAATGTCACATTGATGCGTCCTAATAGAAACTAATAACTAAGTAATAAATTAATCAAAGTACTTTAAGTGAAATTAATCTTCAAAGAACTCTAATAAATAAAAAAATATTTGATATCTTAATATTGACACGAAACGAAATTACTGAGGAGCAATTAAGTACATTTTAGAAGCACTTCAGAACATCAAAGTTAATTTAAAAGTGGACGATTTTATTAAGCGTTATTTTTTAATTTAATGAGTAAGTCCTTTAATAACAGTGCAAAGTTTTACCTGAACTACTCTTTTTAATTTTCATATGTACAAATAACCAGACCCTCTTACGGTGAAGGTAAACATCGTGATGCAACCTGCACATATCGGCGAAGAAATTCAAAGATAAGTGTGAAGTCATGCAAAATACGCGCTAGTCGTGGAGTTGCGGAAAATGAAGCTCATCATGGGTCGAACTACATACCTACACTTTTTACAATACGGAGTATATTTTTAGATATAGTTTGGATGTAATTTGTAGGATCCTTTATTACCACTTGGAGCTTAAACTGTTAAACCATTTTTGTCGAGTGAGGTATCATATTTTTTTTTAAAACGTGAGCGTTTTAATACTGCAGGGAGTCGAGCATTTCTTGTTTTTTAAGCCAGAAAATATGTTACTTTACTTACTGTTGTACTTTTGGAAGTTAAGTTCTTGTTGGCTGTGGGATTGTAATTGCCTTTGCCTGTCGTATTCATGTAGATCCAATTTTATTACATGTTACTGAATCATACCGCATGTAGGTTGGCTTACAAATTACATATGCACTTGAGCAACTGTCTAATATAAATGATATTTATTTTAAATATTAACTATGTTAATATTAAGTTAATTAATATTACGTTATTAATATCAATTTGAGCTCACGGTATATTTTTATCAAAGAATATATTAAATGTTACTAAAAAAGCTTATTTCAATATGTAAAGAATTCGTAATAATATCGTCTGTATATTAAAAGAGTCTTTACAAAATAACTCGATACAAAAGGAATGTTTTATTCATCAAAGTAAATTAAGTTATCAAATAAGATAAGGAATGGAGACGAATTGAGGAAGTGACAAGGGAAATAATTGAAAAGCGTTTTACAAAACAATAAAGACTTTTTGTTGGAGTAAATATTCCCTTTTAACTTAGTCAATAAAATTACAATGCTCATAAATTATTTATTAAAGTTAAATGAGAAACAATTTGTCAAGAATATTTTGTATCTGTACGTCACCTCTTAGGGGGTAGGCTTCTACCATGGGGGTCCCCATGGTATAGTGAACTCGTGATGATGATTTTGTACATTTCTTGAATAATATATTGCTATCTCTGATTTTTTTAAGGGGATGTGAGAGATGGTTAAGTTGTTGTAAATATCTTGGTTTAATAAGTTTAACCGTAGGTTTCAATTATTCGGATCCTATCGAAGATCTTTCAGGACATTTCCATTAAAGTGTTGATAAAGTCCACTTTAGGATTGTTGTTTTCGCCAGTTTTATTATCAGTCTTAAGTAAATCACTACATAGTATATAACAAAGTCGCTTTCTCTGTCCCTATATCCCTATGTATGCTTAAATCTTTAAAACTGCCCAACGGATTTTGATGCGGTTTTTTTTAATACATAGAGTGATTGTGTGAAGGTTTTATATAAAACGTTCACAGTTTTTCCGTAGTTTATTTAGTATTAGCATTGCACCTATGCGAAGCCGGGTCGCTTGTCTATACTAATATTATAAAGGGAGAAACTTTGTACTTTTGTATTTTTGTTTGTATTGAAATAACTCAAGAACTACTGGGCCCAATTCATAAATTCTTTCAATATTAGAAAGCTACATTATCCCCGAGTAACATAGGCTATGTTGTTTATTTCTAGGCGGACGAAGTCGCGCACGACAGCCAGTTGTATAATAAAGCAACTTAGATGGAGCAATATACAATAGAAAACTTTTATATGTTGTGGTATATTAAATAGTACATGAAGAATTCTGTTACTCGAATAAATGTTAAAGGAGACATCGCGGTCGTAACATTTGCTATTTTCATAAGCGTCTTTTGCTCGATATAGAAATATTCACACATTCGCATATCCGAGATTATTTCATATTCTATAGGATAAAAATATCTAGCATTTGTGAATTTATACGTAATCTCTAAGACGATTAAAGTTCAAACCCGTTATAGAAAATATTACTCGTAAATTGTCTGTCTTTTTTAATACTAGCTATTGTGCGCGACTTCGTCCGCGTGAAATTAAATAATATATCCTATGTTACTCGGTTATAATATAGCTTTCTAAATGTGAAAATATTTTTGAAATCGGCCCAGTAGTTCTTGAGTTATTTCAATATAACAATTCAAAAATACAAAGTTACTCTCATGTGATTGTAAACTTAGTTTACTGTTGTTTTCAGGTATTGATTATTGTAGTATTAGTTTTCGTTCTTTATTTGGAACGGAATTAGTTTAGTTTAGTTTAGTTCAATTAAGGAAATCATGCATTCCCTACCAGTATATAGCATTGAAATTCCATCTACCAAATAACTTATCTATTTCATAAGTAAATCTTAGAATCCAGAGTGTTGTCAGAACTATTGAACTTTGTTGGTTTGAGAAATCTTAGATTGCGTGGGAGTCTTCAATCATTGTTTTATTTAACTTTGAAACTAGTTGAGAAATATGGAAGAGAAAGATTAAGCGATTTTAATCAAATAAGAGATTATCGATTGATGGAAAGACTATAATAAAAAAAAATTCTTAAAGCCTGCCACAAAGCCCCAGTTTTAACTGTCCAGTTCGACTGTTTTGAGTTAAATAATAACTAAAATAATAATAACTTAAACTGTTTTGAGGTAAATCAAATAAAATAAAGAAGAAATAAACACTAAGTAAATATGATAAAAAATATTCTCATATAGTCTCTAGAAAGATGAAGAGATAATAAGTTTATCCAATTAAAAAGTTTCGCATCACGACTACAAAAGCAATATCTCGAAGATTAACTTGTCGATACTATACGAGTATCATCGAAACAGATTAACGGAACGCAACTTACAGTTTGTATGATTATAAGAACCTTAGTGGATACTAGATGTTGTTGGCGAAGTCGTCCACGTGCAATTAAAAAAATATAGCGAACTTATGTTACTCGGGGATAATGTAGCTTTTTGATGATTTTTTTGAAAGAATAAATTTATTTCAATACATAAAAAAATACAAATCTTTCCTATTTATAATATTAGTAGATAACTGGTTTAGTATGATTACTTGCAAATCGTATAATTTTCAATAGTTTTCTAGGTGTATTTTCTAAGATTAAATTCTCTTGCTGATATCTGTTCCGCAGCGCAGCGAGTCAAAAAGAGCTTCAAAATGTTAAGATATAAAAAACCGCCTTCCAAGACGGAAAAAACATATTTAAATAAAAAGCTTAAAAAAATAAAAAGTATAAAATAACATAGTATAGAATAAATTTTATACACCTCTTATGCAAACCATTCAGACCTTTAATATCAATAACGTACTATTATTTGTGAGCTATACCTATTTATTGATAGGTTTGAGGTCGGAGTCTCCTTCGGAAGACGTAAAAAACTTTACTGTTCAGGGTAGGCAGAGACAACGGATATCCATTTTTTTATATGGGAAGGGGGCAAACGATCAGCGGATCGCCTAAGTTAGTTAATCCGACGCCCACGGACACCTGCAACGCCAGAGGAACCGCAGATGTGTTGCCGGCCTTTAAGGAAGGAGTACGCTCTTTAGATAGATCCTGACCTTCTCTTTCTCCTGTACTTTTAATTATAGAAATGTATAGAAAAGAGTATACTTTTGTACAACCTATTACTGAATTAAGAAAGTAAATTTAATAAATAATAATGTTTACATGTGTTTTATGAAATAACTTTTGATTACTTTTAGAAACCAACGTAAAGCTAAATATTAACTTTATGTTACAAAGACTTATATCAGGATTTCGTTGAAAGATTTATTTCGGTTCAGGGAGTTATTCGACCGATAAAATATGATTCTCCAGAGACGGATTTGGTCTGATCTAGTTTTATTTCTTCGTTTATAGCTACAATTCTACGTTGGATAGATAATATGTGACTAATATTATAGAGAAAGTTTTTGTGCTTTTGCTAAGTAAACAAAACTGTTTTATTAAGATTTTTCTAAAGAAAAAGAATATTTACTTAGTTTTATTGTTCGAAAGTACATTTGTTTGTTTTATTTACGAAAAAAAAATATCTGTTTCTTTTTAGTTTGCAATTGCAGATGTCTATGGGCAGTGGTCGCTTCAGTTTTTCAGGGAAACCAGGTGATCGCTTGCTCGTTTGACACTCAGCAATATAAAAATAAGTATGATAAGACTTTAAGCCGGGATTTTAACACATCTTTAAATAATTTATAGAGTAACTAATAACTGTTTAAATAAATATTTGTATTAAAAGACTTAATATAAGGCATTACAATATATTTACCTTTCATATTAGAGTGTTCGTGATATTAAACTGAATTTAAAATCTTTTAAAAATCATGTTTGGATATCAAAGTGGTTATCAATTTGATAGCGAGAGATATCTCTTGGATTTACGATTCGCCTTCAACTGTCGGTAGGTATTGCATATAAATCGAAATCACAACTCCCGGGGTCGTACAGGGTCAACAGACAAATACTTGCAAACGAATTATATTTCCAAGGATATTACATTTTACATTAACACCAAAGATACATTGCTTGTTCTATAAATTGTGAAATATGTAATTTACTACATATTTTATGCTGTTATTAACTTAAGAAAGTGGACGTCGTGTCGTATCAGAAGGTCAAGATGTTGGCACAGGACAGAGAGGATTGGAAAGAGCTCTATCACAGAACACTTCATATCTGTTTCGTAATGTAATGATATTCTATCTTTCCTATACTAAGATAACATAAATAACTGTATTTATTTAAATAAAAGCTAACAAAAGTAGTTTCGACATTTTATCGCTGCTGTACCGTATCAATGGGACTTGTACGTGGTCTAATAAACCACAAAATAAACTCCAACAGTCTCCATTCCCGCGGGAACGCCACTTTATTATGAGACGTAGAAAGAACTTGCCAACAGAGAAATACATCGAATAGCAATTTATTTTACATTCTTTCGTTTAACTTAAGTACGTATTTGCTTCTTTGCTAATATTATTTGCTATTTGAAATATACATTTCAATACAAAGAAAACGATAGTAAAAAAGTACCTTTTATTTACAGACTCTGTCCGCCAAAATAAGAAAGAGGTAAGGACCCTATCCGCTTTATTCCGAAACGAGAATCAGCGTTATTACTGTTGTACTTTCTACGTTTGGTATTGGTACATTTATAAAATGTATTCTAAAATACAGAACATCCTTGTTCCTGGTACTTCTTATGATACCTTATTTGGTCCAATGAGACCCCTGGTCTATCTTATTTACTTCCTAGTGTCCTCCAGTATCGCATAATCGACGACTTATTGGCCCTCGTTTATCGCAGTACTTTAAGCATTTTTTTCGGAAAAAGGGGGTATTTGTTTTTCCAAACTATGGTCTACATCTGTGCAAACATGAAGATCCGTTCAAGTGTTCTGGAAATACAATCAAATAAAAAACCATTCATCGACAATTTCATATTTATAATATTAGTAATACTGACCATATCATTTAGGATTAGACGATGTATAGACTAACCAAGCGATATTAAGCAAGTCATACGTCAAGTGCATCTAGCGATTAAGCGCTTCACAGCACTGGAAGTGATTACTCCCAGAGGTTGAACACGGCTATATGTGGCCGGCTTCATATTGCCGTTGGGAAACCTCAATGCAATATAATGCTGGCCACCGAGATTTGTGAAAATTTGTACTGAATAAGGGGTTATTGACTGACGGAAGTAAAGACGGGTAAATATGCTTGATATGGAAAAAAATCAAAGAAGGCTCGTGGTTTTTATTACGAACTTTTAAGAGTCAAGTTATGTTAACTCTTTTAATTTTTTCTTCTCATTTAACTAAAATAGTTAAAGATCTTTTTCATAATAATACTTTATGGATGTAACTTGTACGTAATAAAGGTTATTTTATTTTGTTCCAAAATTGAGGAATTACTCAAGAAGGCCGGTATTAAGAACACGCATACCGTAGATGTACGAACGTAGAAGAAGCGAGAGAGGTGTGTCAAGATCGAGCCAAATGGAGGTCTCTGCCTACCCCTCTGGGGTACTGGCGTGAGTTATGTTGTTGTTGTTTATTTTATTTTTTATTTAAAACCTGAAATTACTATTTCAGGTTCCACCGAGATGGTGGTGGAGTTAAGGTTTTGTGTACTTCTAGATATATTTTTTAAAATGGTTATTTCCTTCTTGCTTTTTGATATAAAGGTATTGTGTAAATTTCGTACTTAAGCTTCATAGAAGTGTTGGATTTATTATTATTCATGAAAATGTACGCGAAGTGTTACTACCTTGTTACAAGAGTATTTTGTGTTAAAATTTAAACAACTTTGTAAAGACTATTATTGAAGTTTTCAAAATAAATTGATACTTACGAAATTATTACTATATTATCTCAGAATGCTATTAACACAATCATTACAATAACATATACACTTTTAATAAGATTGATCAAGTACTTAGTATGTTTTGAAGTTAAAAAGTTGTTACCTAATAGTTGGTAATCTATACTAATATTGTCTTTTTGTGTGTATTGAAATAACTCTAGAACTATTTGGCAAATTTCATCAATTCTTTCACCGTTAAAAAGCTACATTATCCCGGAGTAACATAGATTATATTTTTTAATTCCACGCGGATGATGTCGCGAACAACAGCTAGTGTATAATATAATAAGACGGACAGATTTGTGTTTTATATATTCAAAAACTATTAATCCGATTTTAAAAATTAGTTCACAATTAGAGAATCACACTTAGTTAATCAAGCTATGGTAGCTTATATCACAATTATTATTTTGTTTTCAATTCGAAGTCAGGAGCAAAAGCTAGTCATTAAGAACATAGCATACGTTTAAGTTTAAGAAACTCATATAAATTGTTATCATTGTATGTTACTCAACTTGTATGAACTTGTATAAACTTTCTGATAGAAGTTTGTACATTGTTGACTTAGATTCGAAGCTTTGTTTTGTATTTTAACTTCCATATGTATGAATATACAGGGTGTCCCAAAATTCAACGATAAGCCAGTACCAGTGCATCACCAGATCGGTACCGGCAAAGGGAAAATTAATAAAAAAAATCTAACTCTTTCTGTTTAAAAGTTATGTCAACTTTTTTCAATTTAATTGTACTTTGATACCTTACCCCATTCAATTAGCCACTGTCTCTTGAGCGATAAAGATATCCATGCTTTTTTATTTGTAATGGGTAGCTTAGTAACATAGCTAATAATTGCAGTTGAAAACGGGACC
>QDHC01001946.1:396728-408452 GCA_013186455.1 Papilio dardanus tibullus
TTGTTTTATACTATGTAAGGATAAGGATAAGGATATTATAAACAGAGAAACTTTCTATTTTTGTATACTGAACTCTAGAACTACTGGGCCGATTTTAAAAATTCTTTCACCGTTAAAAAGTTGCATTATCCCGGAGTAACATAGATTATATTTTTTAATTCCACGCGGATGGTGTCGCGAACTACAGCTAGTCTAAAATATTATAAGACGGACAGATTTGTATTTTTATATATTCAAAAACTATTAATCCGATTTAAAAAAAAATGTTTACAATTAGAGAATCACACTTAGTTAGTTAATCAAGCTATGGTAGCTTATATCACAATTATTACTTTTATTTAATTCCACGCAGTCGAAGTCGGGAGCTAAAGTTAGTCATTAAGAACATAGCATACGTTAAAGTTTAAGGAACTCATATAAATTGTTATCATTGTATGTTACGCAACTTGTATAAACTTGTATTAACTTTCTGATAGAAGTTTGTACATTGTTAACTTAGATTCGAAGCTTTGTTTTGTATTTTAACTTCCATATGTATGAATATATATAATAAGAAACTTTGTTATTTGGTCTGTTATGCGAAAATCTATTTCAGTAGAGAGTAACATATTTCTTAATATTACTACAATTTAGTAAGATTAAAGCCAGCTACACACTTATTTTTAACTATACTGTTCGACTGCGCTAAAACTGACGTGTACACAAAACTGAGAGCTGTCCAGTTAAAACTGATGTATACACGTCAATTTGAATTGCACATTCGAACTGTAAAGTTAAATCTGTGCAGTAAAAACTGAACATTTGTTAAGTTAAGGCTTAAGTTTGAATACAGTTTTTTGAAACAAAAAATAAGGAATATTTTATTCCTACACATCGAAGTTAAGCTTATAAAAATGTGCTAACTTTTTCCTTAACGGAGTTTTAAATTGGTAAAACTTTACTGAGACGTTATCTTATACTAATGCGGCTAAATGCGACCGCGAGCATCGAGTAACCAGCACTCGCCCTGAAGATGGACTCCCGCAGAGTACGAAACTAATCATTAACGTTACTGTAGTTTCAGTTTAGCTCCGTACATCTGTGATAAATCCTGATATAAGTAAATGATTATTTCGCACGCGAACTCACAAGACGCGAAGCCAAAAAGAACAATTTGAATAAATACATATCTTCAACAACAAAGAAAATGTATGCAATAAATGAAGATTCATTTTTGCAGTGGGAAAAAAATCGTAAAATCTATTGTAAAAACATTTTTTGGTTTGCGATTAATTTATTACTCTCCCATATATCTTTATTTACATATTTATTATATAATACATTTCAGTTTTTAAAAAAATTAAAATTATTTATTACTCTTATTATTACTTTAAAGCTTTTGATGCATTATTCGTCGTATTTAGTTTAATAACAAAGCCGGCTACAGACGTTCAGTTTTTACTGTACAGTTCAAATGCACAGTTAAAACTGACGTGTAGGTAAAACTGGGAACTGTACAGTTCGATTGTGCAATTCAAATTGACTTGTGTACATCAGTTTTAAGTGCACAGTTGAAACTGAACAGTTAAAAAACCGGACGTGTGTAGCCGGCATAAGCTTCAATCCGAACAACTAGGCAATAGATATAAAACTTAGCAATAATATGTGGGACATTTGAGAATGAAACTCCATTTCTCGTTGCAGAATTAGTATTTAATCTTTACAAATATTTACCTTTTACTAAATATCTCAAGGCAGTGACAATTCAGCCACAAAAAACCTTTTTATTAGTATAAATGAATAGAAGCAATAAAACATACATAACTCAATAAGCCGAAGTGGTCTAGTTAATCTTAGATGCGATCTACGTAGTATAAGGTAAGATAAGGTTCGACCCATGAAGGGCTCCATTTTCCGCAACTCCACGACTAACGCGTATTTTCCGGTAATACACATATCTTTGATTTCCTTCGCCAATATGAGCAGGTGCATCACGATGTTTTCCTTCACCTAAGAGCGTCGGGTAAATACGTACATATGAGAATCGAAAAACACATAGGTTAGCGGGATTCGAACTCGGGACCTGCAGTTTACAAGTCAAGGGCTAGACACCTGAGCCACCGACGCTCTTATATACGTAGTATATGTTACGGTTGCCTTGACTTAGCGTTGAGGTACGTATGAGCATCAATTAACATGCAGATAGACCGCTCTTAGATGAATTATCAAAGCGGCCTTGAATATTCTAAGTTTCACTTAAGTGTATATCAAACGCTTAAAGTAGTCACTTGGGATTACTGATATGTTCGTGCTTTGATATTTGTTGATCTCTTTGACGAGTTAGATATTATTAAAGCAACATTAATACCTTCTAATCTTAAGTTTCCTTAGTAGGTAAATTTATTATGGCCGTTTTCACCAACAATCCCTAAATCTTACTGCATTTTAAATGTCACCTAACACTACTTTCGTTTTCAACATTTATGTGTCACTTTAGATGTCAAATCAATTTATGTAGTTAGATTTAGGGAGACCCTTAAGCAAAAAGACACCTATCTAAAACTACTTTAGGGGTTTGATGGTGAGAACGGGCATTAGTAACTCTATTTTGCAATAGGGAATAAGAGGGATGGATATACATTTTAGACATGTGTTCTGATAATGGAGAGTCACTTTCCGAGCGACATTTAAATATTTTTTATTTAGCTAGCTACAATTAAATGTGCGTAAGATTACACCTAAATAGCTTAGCTTATAGCTTCGAGTATTTTGTAATTTTACGAGCAATCGAAAACTCGCTAAAAAAGTTAAAAATCTTAACTCACCTTAAAGCCAATCCATCGACTCTATCTTCACTAGCGATACTCGACCTAGGTGAACTGCCAAGTCGACTGCTAGCTGATTTACGTCGAAGCTCGTGGCTATCCTCATCTTTGTTGGTGAAGGAGATACGAGGCGCGTGGGAGCGGAGACCGCATACTTTGTGACCGGGCACACCGCGGCAAAGGAGTTGACTTTGTGTGATATCTAGAACAAAGGAGAAAAGATAGTTATTTTCGTGACCTTTTTAATATATTAACTTTTATTTTTTTTTACCGTTTCCAAATATTCTCTTTACCTATCGATATGAGAGCAAAGGAGTCAGCTGAAAACCAGCGCAGTGAAGGTTTAATTCGTCCCTGCATACGATGAGTTGGCTCCTTTTGCCACACTTTACTTTACTATGTGTGTTTTTTTTTTGGTATTTATGTGTGCTAATAAATGTATTTCCTTTTTTTCTTTCAAGATAACTTTAGGAATTCTTTCATTCAAGATCATCATCTCCACTAATTCATCCTACTCCCGTAGGGTCGGCGCAACGGGTTTTTGTCCTCGACGTTAACCTATTTTCCGTCTTCTCAGTCGTCACACCCTTGTTTATCATATCACCTTTCATGCAATCCATCCATCTCTTTCTAGCTCTACCTCTACCAGTGTACTTCTCTTTCATACTTAAAGCACTCCTTGTTACATGCTGTACTTCCCTTCTCCTCTTCATTTAAGATCATGATCATTAACTAATGTGTGATAACGAGTCGAAAATATCGACCATCGAAAGAAGTGGAGAAAGTCTATTAGGAAAGCCGACTCCACTACCAGGTAGGATTACCGGTAGAGAGAGAGAGACTGAGAGAGACTGAGAGAGTGATGAGTAGTCCATTACTAAAACTTCACGGTGCAATATCAGTATAAACTAAACTCATTATTGTAAATTATTTAAATTGTTGTATATTTTATGAAATCATTTTACTTACAACTAAAATTTTTCATAATCGGTTCCTCAAAAATGTCCAAATAATAATTCGTTTTATTTAAAAATCAAGAGAATTGAAGATAAAAATCCAATAATGCCAGTACCAAATACTAATATTAATATACTCAGACCAGACCTTTGAGGAATACGTGCAATAATAAAATTCCTTTCCCTTTCATCTTACGGGAAGTATTCGATAATATTTATTGAGTATGAAAAAGCAGAAATATCTTAATAGAAATAATAAAAAAATTAAGACTTAATTCTAAAGATAATCGTAGTAAAATATATTATTATTAATTATGGATTGATTTTAAACTTGTTCAAGAATCGATAAACTACACTAATGTTATAAAGATGACAGATTTGTATTGTTTTATGTATTGAAATAACTCAAGAACTACTGGGCCGATTTCGAAAATTCTTTCACCGTTAGAAAGCTACATTATCCCCGAGCAACATATGTTTTTTTTTTAATTCTGCGCGGACGAAGTCGCGAGCAAACTCTTACTAAAAGATCGACAAATTAGGTGTTGTTAGAAGTTTTCCTATTGCAAAGTTGTTAAAATCGTCTCTATTCTACTATAATGAATGAACTGCGTAAAACTTGATTGAGGAAAAACGGTTACATTTTGTGTAACACTCGATGAAGCCAAGAAAGTTTCTCATTTATTAGAGAAAACGTTTTCCGGTCAATTCATTCATCGTACAAGCATTCGCCGTTCGCCGTCCATTGAAAGCTATTTGTTAACAAATACGTAAAATATATAGAGATAAGTTGTTATAATAGCATCAACGACTTTGTTAGTTTATTATAAAGAGAGGAACTTTGTATTTTTATATTTTAGTATGTATTGAAATAACTCAAACATGACATGGCCGATTTAAAAAATCTTTGACCCCATGAAATAAAATAATTTAGCCTATGTTACTCGGGGATAGTGCAGCTTTCTAATAGTGAAAGTTTTTTTTTAATCGGCCAAGAAGATCTTGAGTTATTTCAATACATACAAAAATACAATTTTTCTCTCTTTATTATATTAGTATAGAGTATAGATATGTGCACAAACAATTACAGAACTAATAATAACATCGTATGATATTTTTCTTAATTTGAAATTGAATACATAATTTATTATTTTCCAATAAAACGTTAATTGGATCTCATAGAATAACATTTTCATATTAATTATATCATCACTCAAGTATTTTCTAAGTAATATAAAAAATATATTATAATTCACAGAACTCAGTAAATATGAGACTTAGAATTCTGGGGATAAAAATCGCAGTAACAGCGAAATGTAAATACATCGTTGACACACGTACTAAAGGTAATATTTTATTCAGAACGTTTTTTTCACTTTATTATCAGAATACGCAATTCTATATTCTTTTGATGCTAAATAATTTAAATATAAAATTTTCTTATATCTGTAAACGCTATAAAAACCTTAATAGTAATACTTTGTAATTTAAATATTAAAGAAATTAAAATTCTTGTATTCTATACTAATATTATAAAGAGAGAAACTTTGTATTTTTGTTTGTATTGAATAACTCAAAACTACTGGGCCGATTTCAAAAATTCTTTCACCATTAGAAAGCTACATTATCCCTGAGTAACATAGGCTATATTATTTAATTCCACGCGAACGAAGTCGCGCAAATTAGCTAGTAAGTTATATATTAAGTTCTTTCAAAATAAAAAGCTATAAAATCCAAACAGTTAAGGCCGAATTCTAAATCGAATATTAAAATAAGTACTACAATCACTCTAACATACGTAATATGTATGAAATTTGGAAATTAAGCCTTAACTCGTAAATTAAAGCTGGCTACAGACGCACAGTTTTAACTGTACCGTTCGACTGCGCTGTTAAAACTGACATGTATAGGAAAAACAGAGAACTGCACAGTTTAAATATGTAGTTCAAATTGATGTGTTTACGTCAGTTTTAACTATATAGTGAAAAAATAAACGTCTGTAGCCGAATTAAGACGCTGGTGCATATTTAAATATTTCAGTGTAGTCATTAAACTCTAAGAAATAGTAAATTATAATGCAAGACCAAATGAATTGTCAAAAGTATTAAAAGAAACATAAAACAAATCGAAACAAAAGAAACTTAATTAGTAAATTATTAAAAACACGTTTTTGCAATTAACATTTTTCATTCTACACTCTAGGAAAATAGTACTCTAACTTATAACAACGAAATAATTTCGCGAATTTCTGTTAAAACCTGGCAACATTTGCAAAGTTAAAACAACACACTAACTGCTAAATCAACCTGTCAGGAAAACACTAGTAACGTGAAAACGTTTTATACGAATAAACAACGCCTTGATTTATTTAAGTTGCATTACGTCAAAAAGTCATTGAAATCACACTCAAAGTCGTTAATTGGATATTAAAAGAGTTTTTTAATGAACATAAAATGAGAGAAATCTACACTGAGGGACTGCTTAAGTAGACATTAAAAAAAATTATAGCCCTATATATGATTTAAATATGTGAACGTTCAAATAGAAACGACCACATTTAAAATTTAAATTCCATAGACATGTTGACGTCTGTTAGATTGTAAGTTTTATTTTTATTACGAGTATTTGTAGTTTTTTATATAATCTATAAACGACGTTATACATTTTTTATAACATTAATAACCACATCCGTTCCCGAAGTAAATAAACGACCGATATAATGTTGAATAACTCGTAAAATTAACCACAACCTCGATAAAACAATTGCAATTTTTTCCGATATCTTTACTTTTTTGATACATTAATATCTTTATAAATAGGCTATAAATTACAAAATCGCCAACAAAAAGATACTCGTAGTTATACATCACTTTCAACTACACCGTAACTGTACAGTTCGAATGCGCAATTAAAGCTAACTTGTGTAGGTATAACTGAGAACTGGGGGATTACCCAAAGTATATTTCGATTGGCGCTATCGCTGATGGAAGGGACAAACATTTTTGAAACTTACAAACATACTTGTCACGTGTAACATATCGAACGACATTGTGAGTTCCATATTGTCCATTCCATCAGCGATATCTCCAATCGAAATATACTTTAGAGTAACCCCCTGTACAGTTAAAACTGAGCGTCTGTAGACAGTTTAAATAACTTCAACATTCCTATTATCACCGTGAATACCAAAACTGATAGATCGATGCGAAATAACTGATAGGAATTCTGCCCCAATACATTTTCTGTGTACCGTAAATACATCAAAGACACGAAGTATTTGCTACTGAAAGTAAATTTCTTTCGAAAAAAAAAATGTAATGGAACAAACACATACTCAAAAGAATTTATAAATTGTATTTCAAACGCTTTTGGTACCCGTTCACATGTGTAGCTTATAATACAGTTTTATAAAGCAGTATGTAAAGCAAGTGCCCCGTGTTTGAAACAATTTTACCTTTTTAATATTATTATTTATCATAGTGAATTATGTAAATACCCAATTTCTTGTGATTTTATTAAATGTAGGGTCAACAAAGGGGACATCAGACCTGAGATAGGAATAAAAGACAATTAGTCCTCTAGAGTCTTATCTAGTCACTATCTTAATATATATAAATCTCGTGTCACAATGTCTGTCCTCAATGGACTCCTAAACCACTTAACCGATTACAATAAAATTCGCACACCATGTGCAGTTCGATCCAACTTAGATAGATGGATAGAATAGTTTAAATCTCAAATTATAGTCGCAACTAGCGACCCGCCCCGGCTTCGCACGGGTGCAAAACTGATACTAAATACACTACAGAAAAACTGTGAACATTGTATATAACAGCCATACTAACAATAATTGAACCCGTGCGAAGCCGGGGCGGGTCGCTGGTAGAAGATAAAACAAAGTCGCTTTTTCGTCCCTGTATCCATTTGTATGCTTAAATCTTTCAAATTACTCAATAGAGTGATTAAAGAGGTAAGTTTATATGTAAAATAACATCCATTAAACAGTGGAGAAATACCATTATTTTTTAGGTCCAATATTTGATTATAGATGATGCATTCCACTCGGTCATTGTAACAAGGCAAATCTTAGTTAACTCTCTATCACAAACAATTGTTTCTTACGGCAATAACGTTGAAAGCAATTCCGCAAAGAATACTTATAAGAGAACAAAAAGAATACTCTCATAATAATCGTGTTCATTATAATCGTTTCAGATAAAACAGAAGAAAGAAAATTGTATCTTGAAATAAAGTTGTTTAGTACGTGACTAAAATGGCCGTAATAAGTGAGTCGGCTCGAAGGACCAATTTTACGCCGAGGTTTCCTTAAGCCAGATAACAAAGCTGATGACACTTTATCATATTTTCTTTTGTTAACGCTTAGGAAGTAAAAGAAAAGAATAGACAATTCAAGATTAATTTAAGGAAACATATTTTGTTTTAAGGAATTTAAGTGTAAGTCAAGACACAGATGATGTTAGTTTTTAATGTTTGTCCGTGATATAACAACAGTCAGCGTGAAAAAAACAAAAGCTGACGTTGCAAGTATGTCACTAGAACATTCTAGAGTATACTGTAGAAGCTAATGTAAACATGTAAGCTAAGCACTAGGCACTATAATCACACATGTTAAGTCTTTAAAATTATTTATAGATAATACTAGTTGTCACCCGCGACTCCGTCAGCGCGAAATTTAAAAAAAACTTAGCAAGTAGGCTAGGTGTTCTTCAAGTCCGTGTTCTACATCTGTGCGAAATTTCGTCGAGATCCGTTAAGCCGTTTTGGAGATATCTGCGTTTTAAATTATACCAAATTTCACCAAGATCCCTTAAGTCGGAGATGCCTTAAGACAAACATTCATCCATCGTACCTTCGCATTTATAATATTAGTGTGATGAGATTATATTAAGTTTATTTGTACTGATATTTATTTATTTATTTAATTTAAGGAAAGTCAACACAACGACAAACAGTTCTTACTTATTATAGGTATTGCGTTGAAATATTACGTTTGAATTTGCACGTCCTACGCGTGATATTAACAAAACTATACTGCAGGGAGGCGTATCGTTCACTAAAGCTGCAATATTAAGCGTGGCGATGAATTTAAACAGTGACATTAATTACGTCAATTTCGGTATAACGCACCGCTTATCGTCCGGCTTTGGTATTGTTTACTGTTCATTATTCTATGTTGCTTTATGAGCATTTAAAAATATAGAATGTGATTTTGGACAACGACCTACACTTAAAACAATAAAGTATATGTAATGAAGCCAAAGAAAGTACAGATGGATTGTGTGAAAAGAGATATGCGTAAGAAAGGAGTGAATTCAGATAAGATGTATATTAGATTAGTATCCAGGTACATGTTATGTCAACAGTTCGTAGAAGCAAGAAGAGGTTGATAATGTACCATGTTACCAATTGCATACTACGTTATTTTGAAAATTTCACAATTTTTGTGACATATATTTTGTCTTGGAATTTTAAATCAATTCAATAACTGTCAAAGATATTTTATATTAAAATCTAATATCTCTTAATGTTAAAGGACAATATTTTAGACCCTTTTCACATTTGGGATTTAACAAGATTAAAGTGACATGAGTTGAACTTAGTCCTTTGACTTGAAATAAGGAGCGTGGGTGCACACATTTGTATACGATTATGTATCGAATTGTATATTTAGAATAAAATAGAATAGAATAGAATCAACGTTTATTGCCACACAAAACATGTACAAAAAAGATTCTAAAATATAAAAAGAAAAAGAGTGTTCAGCTCAGCTGGTGCAGGGAAGACCAGGACCATCCCTGCGCTGATCTCCAGCTGGCTCTTTTGCTTTCACCCCATAAGTATGTACTTTGTTGGTAGGGTAACCATTTTAAAAACAAAAATAAAATACAGTACAATTTTACGAGTTAAATAAAATAATATTTCGCCCCTAGTACTGAAGATTACTCAATTCTACGATTTAATATCTAATGCCTCGGTTTCATTAGACCGAGTTCGCGAAAAAAACGGACTTAAGCCGAAGCAATTTTTTTTATCGCGAACTCAGTCTAATGAAGCCGAAGCATAAGCGACTTAAGCATTAGAATCTCTATGTCGGCGCCGCATACCTGTGTACCAAACTCTAAGCACAATGTTTGCACAAGGAGGACTTAATACCTAGTAGCATTCTCTACCAGTCATCCTACATCTTAGTGGATAGAACATAGCAATTCCCTGCAGGCCATATAAGAAATAAGGACACTGTAGCAAAGAAAAATGAATTAAATATCAGGAGCTTATTTTCAAAAGTGGTCCACTGTCCTGATATATAGTCCCTTGGAGACTAGAATCAGAGACTTTTACAGGGCAATGTTTATAAATGTGTATATTTTCACAGTGGTAGAGCCCGCTTTAACATCTTCGCACGAATTTGCCGGCTCGCCCGGTGTAATAGCACGACCACACAGAAGACAGGCGTCAAATGGAAGCCATTCCGTGTTTCGATTGGGGAATGTGGTGCCGGAGGCCTATTTTAGTCCACTTTCCCTTCCTATCCTTTTCTTATAAGGAAATGGTGGGAAGGAAAAGTGGATTGGCGGGGAAGGGGACGCATCGGAAGAGGTATTATCATCTTGCTGTGCGTCTTCTCCTCCGTAGATTAAGGGTAGGCAACGCGTCTGCAATTGCAGATGTCTATGGGCAGCGGTCGCTTCGCTTTTTTAGCGAATCCAGGAGGCCGCTTGCTAGTTTGCCACTTTGTAATGTAAAAAAAATGCTGCATAATGTGCAAGATAATTTAAGAATTTTCATATCTCTAAGCACGTGAAAGACACCGTATTAATATTCCGACGTGCATTATGCTAACACGGAGTGGGGCATGCCTAGTCAACTTTAATCTACATCACTTTATATTCATAACTTACACGAGAATTAAAAGCATAAAATTAAAACTGCTTTATTGTACTTTAACTGTACTCGAGGTTTTAACTTAATTATTAAATTCTAGTATTTAATGTCTTCATTTATAGTCGAACCCACAATAAGACTAGGAACTACCGTATAGACGTGTTTACCTTCCTCTGTCGATTAAAAGTAGGAGCAACGCTTTACCGAATACGGATGTCTATGGATAGCGGCCTTTTCCTTATTTAGGCTTATTTGCTACCTTATGCCGGCTACACACGTTAGTTTTAACTGCGCATTCGAGTGTTAAGCCTGATACAGACATTCAGTTTTTTAACTGAGCAGTTCTCAGTTTTAAACACGTCACTTTTACCTGCGAAGTTGAACTCAATTTAAAAAAAAACTGGCCCAAGCTTTTTAAATCAACCAGTTATTAATTTACTAATGTCTTCTAGGTAAGTACTTAGAATTGAAATTGATTAAACAATTTCAAGTAAACATTGGAATACGAAATGAGACGTCACGGTCAAATCAATTAAGTTAGGTTAAATATTGAAACGCCTTTTGAATAATAAATGTGTGATATAACTCGAAGTTAAAGCCGGCTAGAAACGCTCAGTTCTAGTATAGTTCAAATGCGCAGTTAAAACTGACCTGTGTAAACAAAACTAAGAATTGCACAGTTAAAAAACTGAACGCCTGTAACCGGCCTAACGCTCGAATGTGCAGTTAAAACTGACGTTTGTAGCCGGCTTAAGGTGGCAAATAAGCAAAAATAGCGGAAAGGTCGCTATCCATAGACCGTATCAGGTAAAGCGTTGCCCCTAACTTTAAGCGACAGACGAAGGCCTAAACACGTCTAATTTATGGTAGTTCTTAGTCCTACTGTGCGTTTGTTTCTATATATAGACAATATTTACAAAACTAAGAACTGCATAGTTAAATAACTGAACGTCTATACCCGGCTTAACCTTCAAATACTTTGATGTTCAATTTCAATTCAATAAGTTTCTTGTATATTTATAAGTATAAAAAATATTTATTGATAACTATGATGATGGTGA
>QDHC01001946.1:409001-423036 GCA_013186455.1 Papilio dardanus tibullus
TCCTACTGTGCGTTGGATTACAAATATAGACAATATCTACAAAACTACGAACTGCATAGTTAAAAAACTGAACGTCTATACCCGACTTAACCCTCAAATACTTTGATGTTCACTTTCATTTCAATAAGTTTCTTGTATATTTATAAGTATAAAAAATATTTATTGATAATTATGATGATGGTGATGTAGATCAATCTGATGATGTTATATGTTTGAATAACCTTTTAATTAGTCTTGAAGATGACATTTAAATAAAAAGTTAGTATAACCTCCTGAGTCCTTGCATACTTTATAAAGAACAAAATGGCTATCACCATTGAGTCCTGACTATTGCGAATCGCAAGTAATCACTTTGACCGGACGTTCTATGTAAAGAACAAATCTGTTTTTTATGTGAATTAGTAAAACTGGTCAATCATTTCTAGAGAGAAGGCGTTATTAAGATTCCATAAATACTTCTTTAATTCACTCATATTTGTTTACTCCATAATTAGCATTCGGTCGTAGTGACAAGTTTGTTTTATTTTTCTCAGGACTCAGGAGGATAAAGTTATAATTCGTTAATTTGATTGAGGTTTAACCTCCATAGATACGAGTAACAGCGTGTCCCTGCTCACTGGACGCCGGGACGCCGGGTGGCCGGGACGCTGGGAGGCAGGGATGCCGGGACGCCAGTACGCCATTAAAATTCACTCATGAATTATGCAAATGAGAACTTAACCTTACTTAAAACCTTAATTGAATTTCCTCCAGAACCTGATATAGCGTCGGTCATGTATTTGAAGTACTGATTTACAGAAAGATTTTTTTTACATTAAAAAACAATTTAAATATATCTATGATACTCAAGGATAGGCTAATATTCTAATGATGTAAGTATATTTGAAAGTGGTCTTCTAGTTTTTTACTTTATTCACTACAAATATACAAATAAAATCACCTTTTTCAGTGAAGTCTACGTTATATGTAACGTTCCAGTCCTTGGGGCATATTATGGCTTAACCATCATTACACCGCGTATATAATCGTATCCAGCACGCGCACCGCATCCTGCCGGCATGACGTCTGTCACGACTGTCAACGTGGCGTGATGCCCGAGACACCCAGAGACAACAGACCATAGCCAATACCACACCATATAGTATATACTTATTATTTATAGGCATAGAACTAAGGTGTTCGTAATAAGGGTTGGGATATAGTACGTTTGCGGTCAGCTGCCTCAAGCTTTAGATGCCTTCTCAAGGCAACAGTGGTCTATGTTAATTCAGTAACAATAAACAACGAAGCCTTTGTTGTAGACCCGTTTGAATTGTAATTAATTACATGTAAATAACTCGATATTAGTAGCATAATATTGGTATAATAGAAGTATAAATATCGGCATTTGAAACTACATAGTTCATAGTTAATTTTAATCCTTGTAAATTACATCTAAGTATATACTAATAAAGAGAGAATCTTTGCATTTTTGTATGTATTGAAATAACTCAAGAACTACTGGGCCGATTTCAAAAATTCTTTCACCATTAAAAAGCTACCTTATCCCCGAGTAATATAGGCTATATTACTTAATTACATGTGGACGAAGTCGCGCACAACGGCTAGTATAATAATAATGACTACAAAACCTATACTGCAAGTAAGTATAAGTATTACATTATATCAATATTAAATTTTACATAGGTAATATGTATTTTAAAAAAATAACATATTTTTGCCCCTATCAAAGATATATTTTCTCGTTAACTAAAAGCGGTATATAATAATTTCCCGATATCTCACGTCAGATATATAAAATTTATGTGGCGTCCCTGTTACACAATATTTCAGAAATGACCTCAATTTTTACAAAATACATTAACTATAGATATTTTTTTAAAAGCGATTATTGAATGTAAAACACACTTTCGTATTTACAAGAATACTTACAAAATAAAAAAAAATCTAATTACCAAACGTAAGGAAAATCTTCATAATGTAACCGTCAATTTTTTCATAAAGAAATTTTAATAGTTAAAAGTAATCAACTATTTTCTAATCTATATTTTTTAATATCATAAAGAGAGAAACTTTGTATTTTTATATTTTTGTATGTATTGAAATAACTCAAAAACTAATGGACCGATTTCACCGTTAGAAAGCTACATTATCCCCGAATAACATAGGCTATCTTTTTAAATTCCACGCGGACGAAGTCGCAAACAACAGCTAGTTATACAAAGAAAGTATTTGAATATGAAAACAGACGGGAAGAGGAAGGGAAGATTTACGAGCGACTGGCGTTGCGTGCTGAGGAAACGACGAGCTTGCTTAAAAGCCATTGTTAAGATATTATAGTTAATGTAAAACTAAGTTCAAACTACAATAAACTTATAAATACTTAGTTAAAGGGAATTCTGAGATATTCGTCCTATTGTTAAACTATATGTAACTTACATTATATGTATATCTTTGTTTACATATTAGCTGTTGTGCGCGACTTCGTCCGCGTGGAAATAATACAGCCTATGTTCGGAGATAATGTAGCTTTCTATGAGTGAATGAATTTTTGAAATCGGTCCAGTAGTTCTTGAGTTATTTCAATACAAAAAAAAATACAAAGTTTCACTCTTTTTAATTCTATTATCACAAACCCAATGGGCATTTCTAAATTAAAATTCTCTAATAGTAGTGTTCGCAAGTCTGAAATATGACTGGTAGCTTTTAGCAATGCAAGAACCAAAAAATAAACTAATTTACTTTCTGTTTATTATAAAACTAGCGACCCGCCCCGGAATCGCACGGGTGCAAAACTGATACTAAATACACTACAGAAAAACTGTGAACATTGTATATAACAGACATACTAGCAATAATTGAAGCCGTGCGAAGCCGGGGCGGGTCGCTAGTTATATAAAAGACCGCATCAAAATCGGTTGCGTAGATTTAAAGATTAAAGCATATATAGGGACAGACATAAAAAAGCGTTATTGTTTTATACTATGTATATATAAGGATAAGGAAAATAGACTAGAAAATACGTAATACATGACTTTTAACACTATACTAACTTAAAAGTCAAATCTAACTTGATAAATTCATAAAATAAAACTTGTAGTACAAGTTCAAAGCGCTAAACTTTTAATATTGTTGAGGAACAAGTGTTACATGGCACTCTTATGACACTTTCTCGTACACAGGCACGTAGGAGGCAATTCCTATTAGGAACTCCTGACTCCTGGGGTTTGATTTAGTTATCTCAATATAGACCACATGTATTAAAACTTATTTTTAAAAGAGATATTCCTTTTTAATAACAGGAAACAGTGAAATAGGCACGTATAATTTTCTTATAGTAGTTCGACCCATGATAGGCTCAATTTTCCGCAACTCTACGACTAGTGCGTATTTTGCGTGACTTCACACATATCTTTGAATTTCTTCGCCGATATTTACAAATTACATCACGGTGTTTTATTTCACCGTAAGAGAGTCTGGTAAATATGGACATATGAAAATCGAAAATTTAAACACATTGGTACATGGCGGGATTCGAACTCGGGACCTGCGATCACAAGTCAAGAGCTAAACCCTTGAGCCACCGACGCTCCTAATTTTCTTATATTAATTGAATACTCTTTTGAATTCTTAGTAACTCTGTAACGCTAGGTATTGCTTTTCTAATTTAAATGATAATAGTAACACTAAAGTTAACTAAAGTGAATAATTAAACAAATATGTTTAATTTTCTTTTATATAAAATTTTTCTTCGTTGAAGTTCAAACATTTGTTTTAAAAAGGTCAACATCAGATAACTATGAAAAGACAAAATATAAATTGTTCAACATTCATTTTGTGTAAAGTGCAGTAGATATTCACATGTAAGAGAGAAAAATAGTCCGGCTGTATGACACTAAGAAATGACTGTCGTTTTGGATGTGAGCCAAGAGCAAGATACTGAAAATGGAACAGTATTATTCAAAGGAGAAAATAATTCTAATATCAACTTTTTTATAACGCCTAACAATAAATTAATCAACAATGGGACTAAATGGCAGCTATTTTGTATCAAACAAAAAAACACGTCAATCGGATCAGAACTCGCTGCGTAATACTTCGAAGGTTGTCGAATACTATTGGAAGTCGGTCAATTAGTAAGTGTTTTGAATCTTCAAACGACAGAATAGTTTGCGACATATTGTGCGATCTTTATTAATTTGTTAGTATTAAGTCTCTACTAAGATACTCCCTTTGTGACTACTAATAACTCTGTGGCAGTTGGTTTACTCAATTCAGTTTAGAAAATTTTGTAATTTAAGAAACATGAAATCCATCTTGTGGGCAATACGAATCTTTGCTGTCAGCAGCTTCGTATCGACGACGTCATAAATTATATTATATTTGGCAAACATTATCCCCGACAGGGACGGTGTATCTTATACGATGAAGTAACTAGGATGATGAGAAGGAGTCACAAAATATTCTTTCTGGAGCTTCTGAACAAAAGTTGTTCGTAGTACTAATAATTACGGTTAGGACAATTAAAGGGAAATAGATAAAACTAAAGCTTTTAAAAGACCGTAGTAATCCACTTGATATTAATGTAAGTTTGTGGAAACATAAAGCTCTAATAGATAAAGTTAACGACCACTGAGCCGACATCGAATGAAATTAAGGGGCATTTTCATTATACAAATTCTGTCAGACTAGATTTAAACGGGATAGTATAATAGATATTAAGTTCTTATTTATATACCAGTATTTAAAAATACTGTTTTGAATAAATTATACATAATTAAACTTTACAAGTTTAATGTAAGAATTACGCGCCATAATTAAAAATAATCGTAATCTTTAGAATCTGCATTTAAAAATAAAATAAAATTTAATACATAGGTACATAGTACATATCAACTGAAAATTTCAAGTAGGCTATTTCAAAATAAAAAGTGAATTATTAGAATTTCATGTAATGAAGATAATATTCTTATCCAAAGCTTCGTGTTAAAACCAGTATCGCGTGTAAGATAATGCATCGGCTTAAAAATAAGGTAAATAAAACGATTTTAAAACACGCTAACGGCAATGGGATTTCTGAACTTTATCTTAGATAAGCTTTTAAATATATTAACCGTACCTTAACCTTTCTATTACAAATTAACTAATTCTAGATGCGAACTTGTGGAATAAAATAACAATTTAAAGTTAAATGAGCGTAATAATTAAAGCAAGCGTTATTCAAATTAAGTCACTGAAAGTACTCCTGGGACGTGGTGAATGGAAAAAAATATAATACATTATAGTCACTCACCATTACACCGTTGTGGGTCGATCTGTGCGTGCAGTATGGAGAAGCCAGGCGCGATGATGGCGGGCAACGTGCGCGAGCGCAGTAGCGGTGGCGGGCCTCGACGCAAGCACGTGCCCTCCGACGACAACGCCGCTGCTGCAGCCGCTGCCGCCGCCGCACTAGACAACGATGAAGTGTTAAGTACTATGACATCATCATCATAATGAGGATTGATAACAGATTCAGTATTACTTTTGTAACTGGGGTAATGCTCACATAGATAATTCTAGGCCACTAAAAAGCATAATCATCATACAGTAGTACGTATAGTAAGTACACCTGCTAAACTTTGTGGCTCACTACTTATGACTCTACACAAACATAAGCGTACGTTCAAACTACTACTACAAGAATTCATCGTTATCGACAGTTGTTGCCTGAAACTGTAGTATGGTACAACCAACGACCTGACAAATAACAGAAGTTACCTAACTATTAGAGAAATATTTTGTACTTAATTCGAGACTTTTCACATTCTAGCATTCAGTGATCATTCAAGCATATTTAATAGAGTTGTTGAAAACCCTGTTGCAGTTTTAATCAAGTTACAATGAATAGCCTAAGCAATCGTATTCATTGATAATAATAATCGAACTAGTACATAGCTGTAACTCCATCATAGTGAAACTAAAAACATTTTAGCATATGTGTTCTTTTATAACCTACAGGATAAAATAAAACAATTAGAAGACCATCGAATAATATTTAATACACATTCTAAACACGACTTTTTTTTTTATTTCAGCATACCGAATAATAATATGTGACAAGTAAGCATTATTAAATAAATATATGGGTCAACAGGTTGCTATGAGGTTGCATTGGTAACGGGACCAGTATCGTTAGCATTAGGCTTCACAGTTATTGTAGTTGTTGTATTTGATTCATTTTGTATCACTTTTTCTGTATTAGTTGCATTTAAATCCAGAACTGTACTATTAGATGTTGAATTTGTTGTATCATTACCCATTTTTCTACCGACATTATCTTTAAGTTCGATAAATACTGGATTTGTGTTACCCGTTGTAATGTTAGATTTATTACCAACTTCACATCTTTTTTTGAGAAAAGAATTACCTGGAACGGAGTTTCAAATGTTAATACAATTTGCTTTATTTTTAACCGACATACAAGAGAAGGAGGCTATGAAGTCAATGCGTTTTTTGACTGTTCATCTTCTTATTAGATCTTTTAATTAGTTTATTTTTAAGAACTTTAAGAATGTTTAATTATTCTAAATATGCGGCAACAAGGTTAACTTCATGTTTTCAAGCCTTATCTTGTTAATACCTGTACTTGATCATTTATAAGAAACTTACCCGTGAATATATTATTAAGTCCAGGCACATTGACAGTACCATCATCAACCGTAATATCGACGTGTGTTTGACCAATATTAGATACGCCTGTAGCATCTAGATTTAAAGTACTGTTGCCTTTACGAAATAAAAAAATAAAAATTAATAAAAAAAGCATACATTAACCGCAAATTAATTGTATCCAAAATTTTACCCGTTACTCCGAATTTAAGTTTAACGTCCGCTTCGCCAATTGCACTGATTCCATGTGCGTTTAAATTAACGTCTACGTTTTTCGGTAATGATTCACATTTAATCGAATCTCCATTATTATTAACGATATTATTATTTCCGTTGTCCCCACGATCATTTTTCTTTTTCTTTTTATCGCGTACTTCTTTTAGTTTTGCTTCTAACTGCAATTACATTTTAGTTCATTACATATTTTACTATTATACTTAAAAATATCAATAAATAGAGTGTACAATAAACTTTGTTTTCTTTACCATATCTAACAAGACATCTTTTTGTTCCAAAAATGCTTCATCAACAAGATCGCTGCGTCGTTTTGGATCTAATATAGTTTTGACCACAGGTGTCGCAGAAAGATTTGCCGTTACTTGATTTAAAGTTAAAGACAATGTGACCTTTAGTAAAGAAAAGTTTTGAATTAAAAATATTAAAACATTAAATATAAACCTTAATACAATTGAAGTCATAAAACAGAAACCTTAATAAAACATTCAAAATGAGAGAGATAAGATTAAATAGTCGCACGATAAATAGACCTACAGTTATAAAAGCTGAAATTGAGATAAATTAGATTAGCAAAAATTAAACACGTAGAATCTTCAAAATTAAGTGGAATTTAAAATTAGTGTGCTTTTTGTAGATGACACTTATAATATCTTTGAAACGAGTCATAATTTTATGTTCAAAGTGTTTTAAACTCTCTTGATCATCCTTAATCTAGCCGTAATGTTCAACAATAATATTAAATTCCGAATAATTTAATACATTATTATTAAGTGAAAAAGACATCTATCTAAGGAAAGAATTGGTTTAATTTTTTTCATCAATAGATGTCTCTTTTATCAGTAAATATTTTTTTGTATTTTAACGAAGCCAGAACCTACTGGCAGCGAAGGAAGTATAATTTTGTTAAAGAAATTAAGCAATTTAACTTACGAAAATAGCAATATAGAGTATATTGGTAAGTGCCATTCGTGCGTTTGCGTGCGAAATCAGAACCAATAACCGCTGAGCATTTCAGAAATTTTACGATCTGTTTCAGAAATCGACGTTTATAAATAAATACGATTTAAGTGAACTTTATTGGTTTAATGCAACATGCTTGTGGGATACGATGTAACTCGTATCGACTAAAATAGGAACCCAATTACGATGCGACACTTAAATGTATCATAAAAGGTCACTTTTACGATATCATACCTATTGTATACTTTGACTATAAGCATATAAATATTTTGATATTTTGTAAATCAATAAGGCAAAGATTTCTGCATGATACGACCTTTACAATTAATGTAGAGTTTTTAATAAATTCACAACATAATATTCTGAAGTTTTTCATTGTTTCCCAATTAAGAAATAATTCCTTATAAGACAAAATGTTTTTAATCTTCAGAATCGCTTTAGGTAGGCTAGATATTAAAAGAAAAATATTTTTTAAGGAATTTTCTTGACATGCTATATCATTATTCTTTCAAAATCACGACTATTATTAAAAAAATAATATTATCAACCTGTTTGTCCTTCCTGTTCGTTACGTAAGAATAAAAAGACTATTTATATTTTTAGACTGCTTCTATTTATTACAGGTTATGTTTAACAGATGAAAAATAGTCCTTTCTCTGAAAACATAGTTGGTCGTCTAAAGTTCTAGACAGGTGAACCTTAAAAGGAAGCACTTAAATGAATCGTATTTTAAGAAGTGTTGAAAATGCTCTCTATCTTCCTGTCAGGAAGAGTATACTCACAGCAACGCATCTGTGGTTCCTGTGTTATTGCAGATGTCCATGGGCGTCGATGATCACCTCGGTGTTCCCGCTGCTCGTTTGCCCCCTTTTCTTAAAAAAAAGCCCTTGTCTCCACGGAAGCTGGATTCTTCTTAATTCTTAATTCTCTATCAGTCGTCATACCTGCATTCACCACTTTCTCAAGCATAAACTTTAACTCACAATCCATCCTACTATCTATACTATCTTTAGGCTACCTCTGCCTTTGTATCCTCATCCAATCTCATTACTCGTACAACTTTTCCATATCTCTATGAGCCATATTCGAATCCAAAATAAGATTTTTAAAATACTATCCAAATATATTTTTGATTTTAACATTTTATTCTTATTTGTATCCATTTCTGGTATAAGTCAATGATCTCATATAAGATATCAAAATCTGATTCATAAAGACACTCAAACGATAACCGAACTTACGTAGCTTCTGCAATTTTATAGCTCTATTACGAGTATTCGATTTTATTCTCAAATATTTTATTACATCTTGAAAGTACATATCTGTTAGTAGATTACTAAGAATTTGTATCGTACAAGGAAAATTTTGTGAAGAAAAAATGTTGTTTACAATTTTTGTACATCAGTTTTTTCAATTGCTTCAAAACTTTTTCCTCTTCTCGTCATATGAATATTTTTTATCTTTATTTTATATATTATTCCAACTACATACTTGTAACGAAATTGTGATGTAAATATAAACGAAGACTAATTAAAAGTCCTAACAAAAAAACTACTAGATCTCTCTCAAGGGAATTGTTTTATAATTATTAGTAAAATAGTGTTAAGGAGATATGTTAAAGTTTTATTATGTTTTGACCAGAAATCATAGTTGCTGTTTAGTTTCAATTTAAGAAATGGTTGAAAAAAATCGATAATATTTTATTCAGCGTTGATTTATTTGAAATTACGAAAGACTGACTATAAAATACAAATCCCATAAACGACTAAATTGAAGTTGTGAAACAGCGGGATTTGATTTGCGTTGAATTTCAATCGAACTTTTATTCTTATTGCTTGTGTCATCACGCGATTGGAACTTCGACAAAATACTAAGGTATTTTATACTTAATATATTTAATTTATAACATTATTCCGCATTAATTTAATAAGCTTAACTTTTTTTTTATTTTAACGGATTTTTTCTATTTTTTAATAATTTTTTTTCATTCCTAGATGGCGTTGTTTACTCTTCTTATAGGATTGGTGAGTTTTTTAACAGGGATTTTGTCCCGAGAGATAAAAACTTTCAAGTCGTTGCCGGCTATAAGTAATTCTCTCGTCAATTTCGGAAAAATGGATTTTTCTTTTTATTTAGGTGACAAATATAAGGGTAAGTTTACTTTGTTTTTCGAAAATAATTTTGACTACAAAAAAGCTTTATATATTAAATATGATATATTTTACAGATCTCTTGAACAAACAAGATCCCTACATGCAACCATTTAGTTCATTATTCTCACCCCAACACGATGCGCCAGTCGAAGAGCCCTGTGCGTGCTCGAATCTCCGCCAGTTAAAAGATCCATTTGCAACGCATCCTTCAGATATTCTCAACAAGATCTTAATGAGTAACGACCTTTTCTCTTTCAACAAAGAACTGACTTCCACCTTATGCTGTGACTCCCACGAAAGTATACGCGAAGAAGGTGTCTTCTTCGAATTCTCACCTAAACAGAATCAAATGTTTGCAAATACCCTACCAACAAATACAATGTTTTCACCATTGACAAAAGTTCTCGAGAACCTTCTCGCTAAAAGAAATGTCATACCAATGGATTCGTTGAAACCACCAGCGATAGACATATTTCTAATGCCCAAGAAGAAATCTGTAATAGATGGAGAAGCTGAATCTTTATTAAAAAAGAAATCGGCCATACACCCAGTTGGTGATAATGAGATAAAAGAAAATTCTAGAGTCACTCCTGCATTTTCAAACAAATCATCTGTTAAGAAAGATTTGGCTAAGAAGAAAACAGAAGAAGAACGTACAGTTGATACTGATCCTAAATTGGATCAAACATCAACTGACAAACCTATTCAGTTTTAAATAAATAAAAGTATTGAGGATTAAATAGTTTGGTTTTATTTCATCCGAAGTAAACGTACTCCTGCATTTCATCTAAATAAGAAACGGATAATTGAATCTCCTAGCTTGTATCAATTCTTAACGATTCGAAAGAGAAAGAACTAGAAAAATGTAAAGTTTATTTATGTACTTACTATTAATTTTGTACAAAAAGGTTTCTATCATAATCACTGCTTTATAGAAATATTTGACCTAAGAAGTCCTTAATATTTTTTCCCTTCCTTTTCCCATAAATAACAACGTTGTAAACGTTTAGGATACCACTATATCATGATGCTTGCGGTTATAATTAACATGTGAAATATGTTTATATCAGCATTGAAGCAATTTAGTACAACTATTGTTTTAATATCGTATTCAGTATACATGGGCCATCAAGTAAGTTAATAACTAAAACACATTCCAAAGGGAGAAATGAAGCGTATTGAAACCTTCATCTATAATAACAGTAAGAAGTGAGGATTACATAACTTTTGTACGTGAGATAAATACATGAGTATTATTGATCTGCATTATTGAAAGAATAGATATTATGCTTCAAAGAAGTCACAGGATTGTATTTAGATTATTCCATAATATCGTCATTGTTTACACTTTCTTAAATCAATAAAACTAAGATTAGAAATAACAAAGCGAAAAACTAAATACATTGTACACGTAACGGTTCTCTGGGAAACTATTTGAAGACGCTTACGGCCGAATTTTTAAACGCCACTCACATATTTAAGCGTCTTACATGTTAAATTCACACTTAAACTTCAAATTCTACGGTATTCTCGTTTTGACACCTCTTAGATTTTAAACGACACTTAAATTTGAAAGGCGTTTGAACATTAGTTAGCGCGTCAGTTAAACATCAAATAGCTGCACCATGATTTTATATTTTCACATATTGCAGACAACGAAATACTGTTTGCAAAAAGAAAATATTCTACTAAAAGCAAGCAGTTAATTTTCAACTCTAATGGCAGTAAAACTAGTTCATTACTAAATGTATACTCACTGTTTCTCCTTTCTCTGCTGCCTCTTCTTCTTGAAAGCTCTTTTGACTCGTAGAAGAAGGAATGCGGCTCTGTCTATAGTGAGCACGGAGGGCCGCTTGGTGACGGTAGGTTCCTCCATACCCTCGTCCTCATCAGCTGCCTCATCGCACAACCTCAGGCCGAGCCATCGTTGTTTAGTTGTTGTCCTCGTGGTTGTATTGATTAAGTAACGAGAAAACTTCTCCACGAGGTTATCTTACTGTAGTTCTAGATGATTCTGTATTCTTTAGAAGTTCAGGATTTCAGAATATTCCAGAATTTCGTAGAATAATATTAACTATATTCTAGATGGATGTTTGCGATCTTTTAAAGTCTTTGTATTAATTTAAAAGCTTTACCACTTAGACCAAGGTTATCAAAACTGATGAACTATAATTTTAGATTCTACGGTCCTTAGTATTTAGAATGTTCTAGAATTAAATGGACGTTTCACTGCCTGTTACGATTGGACTGAACGTGAACATTAATTGCGAAAGACAAATCTTCAAAGTTATCTGAAACAAAAGAAATTTTATTGAATTAACATCTTCGTTTTAAGAGCTTAAAGGAATCGGATTTAAAACTTCAGTAGGGAATTACGTTTTGGCTTCTAATGTCTTTGTAAAGTTTTAAAGTAATAAAAGCTTTCTTTTAATATTGATAGCGTTTATAGAATATCCAAAACATTGTTGTAAGCGAAAGCGATATATTACTCGAGTCAGTTGAAATTATTTCTATAAAATTTTTACCTATGACTTAAAGAAATACTCAAAGATTATCTTATTTCAAAAAAGCGTACACTTAAAATTCAGTACAATGAGGCCAGTTCTTAAGTCTGACCTAACTGTGCTCTGGAGCGCAGTTGATTGTACAAGCCTTTTGTGGCTTTAAGAAACAGAGCACATAATAAAGCCCCGGGCTGACTGCGTCCACCGCAACACAGAACTCATTAGATACAATATTAAATGAAATGCATTCGAATGGAATATAAAGAAAAAAGATAAAATATTGGCTTTAGATTTAAATAAATATATTGTAGTGTATTGGCTATGGTCTGGTTGTCTATGGGTGTCTCGAGCATCACGCATAGATTAAAAAAGGCAGATCCGACATGACATATTTCAAACTGACAGCGACTGTGACACATTTATACGAAACATACGTAACGTGACAAAGACAGTGATATAGATCTTTGGTCCCTTTCTCCGTGTGCGATTTTGTTTGTTTAGGTCTTGGAATAAGACCCAAACAAATGTGACGACGTCGAAAGCACAGCCTATTAGCTATTGACTAATCTTTATTCCTTACAAGATATTAAATAAATGTTTAAGCATAATTTTAAATATCCATCTAAAGAAGAACTTGAAGTAGGCACATACTTCACACCGTAAGTTTAAATGAAAATTTATCAACACAACAAATTCGTAGCTCATTAAAGTTCTCAGGTAATTCCCTCGTGTCTGCATCGCACGTGCTTCCTTACGAACTTAAACAACGTACAAAATGTTCGGAATTCTACACACGCGACACAACAAAGAAAATAAAATTATATAAACTTTCTCATTACTACCCACTTTTATACATTAACTAGGGGAATTGCTTGTGTTCTGTTTCTTTATATTCAAAAAGACCTTTGTTGTTTAGTTACTAAATAAAACTACAACGTGTGCAAGTCACAAAAAAAATAACTTTTTCTAAAGCCTAATTATGTAACTTTGAGAAAATTAAAACCAAAACTTGACAAATTTATTAAAAACTAACTGTTGCTCGCAACTTCGTCCGCGTGGAATTAAATAATATAACCTATGTTACTCGAGGATAATTTAGCTCGCTAATGGTGAAAGAATTTTTGAAATCAGCCCAGTAGTTCTTGAGTTATTTCAATACAAAAAAATACAAAGTTTCTCTCTTTATAATATTAGTATAGATGTTACTAAAATCAGCAGGGTGTTATATTTATCAAAATAACAGGTAATCTTTGGACCTAAGTATTATCAACGTTAAGTTAAATTAGTTATTTATGAGGGCACTTTTCAATTTCCTGGCTCATATTCTAGGACAGTTCGGTAGAGCAAAAGTTTGTTTGTTACTTTAATTAGCACACTTTAAGTGCATAAAAGAGCTATCATTTTATAAAAGTCTTCAGATTTTATTATAACACACTAATTCTAACCCTTATCCTTACATACTCGTAGTATAAAACAATAACGCTTTTTTATCTTTGTCCCTATATATGCTTGAATCTTTAAAACTGCGCA
>QDHC01001946.1:441411-454557 GCA_013186455.1 Papilio dardanus tibullus
AAAGTATAAACTAAAAAAGACAATTTGGAAAGTGTCAGAGCTAAATAAACACAAACTTTTAAAGCTCCGTCTAAAGTTGTATGAAATTCATGCTTGATTAATATATAAAGTTTGAGCACGCAGGCACCTGGCAAATTGACAAGCTGACAAATGCAAGGTGACATGAATAATAGTCACTTTAAGGTGACAAAGCATTAATCTTTTTTATTGTAATATTTCTTGTCTCATAGTTTAAATAATTGTCATTAAAATCCAAAATACGTGTGAAAAATATTGTTCGAAAACATCAACTCTACCAATGACGAAATAGCAATCGACCACAAAATTCTACATGTCCTGAGAATACACGAAATATCAAACCAGAGGGGCTACCGAAAGTACATTCGCTACGAAGCGATTCTATAGCGAACATCAAAAATGTATAGAACTGACAACGACGTTGGATATCTCACACGTGACAATCACATGACTCATCAAAAATCAATGTCAGTTTCATACATTTTTGTCTATTCCATCAGCGATATCGCCAATCGACTACTTTCACAGAGGTACAGCCCGCTTCAACATCTTCGCACGAATTCTCCGTTCGCCAGGTGAAATACCACGACCACACAGAAGACAGCCGTGAAATGGAAGCTATTCCGTGTTTTGTTTCATGAGTGTGGTGTCGGAGGACTAATTTTAGTCCACTTTACCTTCCTATCTTTTTCTTATAAGGAAATGATGGGAAGGGGAAGTGGATATGGCGGGGGAGGGGACGTATAGGAAGAGGAATGATCCTCTTGCTGTGCGTCTCCTCTTGACTTTGCAGATGTCTATGGGCAGCGGTCGCTTTGCTATTTCAATGAATTTAGGTGGCCGCTTGTTCGTTTGCCACAAAAATTACCACCACCACATATTATAAAAAAAAAACTGGGTAGCCCCCCTGGACTGGTAGATAGTGTAAGAATATGCAGGACTATAGATTTGAAATAACGTTGAGTGATCGTAAACTTGTATATCGAGTGGCTCTCTGCGAGTGACGCGGAACTGTGTCAACGAGATGCCACATTCGAGACCGACGTTGAATCACTATAACTACTATAGCAATCTTATACGTTTGAAAGACTGATAGACCCCGCTGTAGTCTTTGTAGAATCAGCTTTGTAAACGTATGGTATTATCTGAGTGCCTAAGTCCTAAAAGTTGCCTCTATTTTTTTACCATCTCTTAGATCATGGATTGGCAATCCTAATTTATGAAGAAGAAAGAGTTGTATAGTTGTCTATACTTAATATTATAAACAGAGAAACTTTGTATTTTTGATTTTTTGTATTTTTGTATGTATTGAAATAACTCAAAAATTACTGGGCCGTTTTTAAAAATCCTTTCACTGTTAGAAAGCTACACTATCCCCAAGTAACATAGGCTATATTTTTTTAATTCCGCACAGACGAAGTCGCGAATAACAGCTAGTACTTAATAAAATAACTCTAAAACTACTAGATCGATTTCACAAATTCTTTCATAATTATTCGCGAGGAATAGCTAGTAAATTATAAATTCGCTTTCATATAACATCCGATCCATATCCACAATCTAAATCCGATAGTCAGTAATGTCTTAGATTTAATAGAACTCAACCTAACCTACAAAACAAAATGGGATAGTAGTAGTAGGGGCAATGTTTCCGCAACTCCACGACTGCCGCGTATTTTCCGTAAACAGGATAGTATATCCTCAAATACTTCTAAGCATCAAATATGTCTAAGTTCACATCGATTACGTTTGTACGATACGTCACTTTGACATGTAAGTAATACATCATCCAACTACCTTTAAGTTCATAACATAATAACATATACAACGACCTACTTTCCAACATATGTTATAACATAAAAAGAATCGTATCCAAGAATCTATTCTAATCAATCACAGTAACACAATAAGACGTGTATCGCGTAGGCTGTTTCCTGGTTAACGGCTACGCGCCTACGATGCTACGAAGCTACGGAGCTACGAAGCTACGTAATTAGAATTGACGTATACGCAAGAAACTTATCTTTATTATAGACATTGTCTTTTATCGTTTAATTATCGTTATTTATAAAGTATTTATATGAAACTAGCTACAATACCTTCACACAAATATCCAACCATCGTTCCATTGTAATTTTCGCGATTATGATATTAGTAATTTTATAATTAACTGGATATCGCGTCCGCGCTGAATTATATAGCCTTTGTTACTCGGAGATAGTGTAGCTTTCTAATAATGAAAGAATTTTTGAATTCGGAACAATAGTTTTTGAGTTATTTCAATACCACCAAAACTATAAAAATACAAAGTTTCTCTGTTTAAATATTAGTATAGATAATGTGTTTATATCCAGTAATTAACCTAATTAATTTAAATCTCTTTGTACCTCCCATGGATTCGTTTGTTAACTTTTAACAAATAGGAATTGATTGCCTCGATCACCGCGGCGTAAACAATCGCGGTGCAAAGTGTCTTTGTTTACAATGCACCTTCACAAACAAAGCAATAAGCTATATAATTGTGTCGTAACATTTTTATAGCGCTATGAATAACTTTTAGTTTAGACGTAGAACCTTTTTATAATAACGATTTGTTTGCGCTTATTATTATCTTTCTTACAACATCGTGATGCAACCTGCACATATCGGCCAAGTAATTTAAAGATATGTGTGAAGTCACGCAAAATACGCGCTAGTCGTGGAGTTGCTGAAAATGGTGTCCATCATGGGTCTAACTATTATTTTTTATTGAAAATATTAGTGGATTTTTAGTTAATTTACTAATATTTCGAATTTAGGATAATAGTCGAATGTCGGGATTCGAACCCACGACCACTAAATCGGCAGTCCATACCACAAACCATTAGGCTAATGGCGCTTGAATATATTTAAAGTTATATTTCTTTTATTTTAAAAAGATGGAATAATTAGATGTTTATAACAACCCGACTGATTTAAAACCCAACTTCACTAGAAAAATTAACCGATAGACAACTTGCACTTAACTAATGGCATTTAGGCATAATTTTATCATTGCCCTCCTTTTCAGGCTATAATATATCAGTCAAATTGTGTGATAATTATTATGTAACCCATACTATTATTATCAAAAGAGAAACTTTTATTTTTGTATGTATTGAAATAACACAAGAACTACTGGGCCGATTTCAAAAATTCTTCTACCGTTAGAAAGCTACACTATCCCCGATTAACTTTATACTTTTTAATCCCACGGGAAGAAAGTCACGAACAACAGCTAGTGTAAGTATACAAATAGTATAAAAGTGCTGGTAAACGTCTTAAATGTCTATTTTTAAAACATAAGTACGACTATGCTCAATGTATGTCAACGACTTTCGATCCAAACTCAACGTTGTAAAGTGTTTCAGATGCCATATAGTTATAAAAATATATATTAAAAATGTAGCAGTAAAATTATTTAACTCTCTATAAAGTTGATTTGTAAAACAAGAAAATAGATACTATACATTCTATCGTCATTTGATTGCCACTACTTTTAATAGGATCGAAGTATTCCAATTCAAATCAAACTCAATCCAAATTCAAAGATATGTAGGAAGTCAACCCGCAATGGGCCAGCGTGGTTGAGCATATCCTAGTCGCCCCCTAGGATAGGCTCCGAACCCCTCGGTGGGGACGTTTAGTGAGTTGGTGATGATGAAGTATCCCAAAATCTTCTTTTAATGTTAAAAACATATATTAACTCAGTAAATGTATCCATAAATATTCTCCTTGTAAATCGTATTTTTTATTCTAGCAAACCTAACTCGTTTCAACCTTTCACACACGATGGCATCCCATTTCCCGTTTCCGAGTTTAAATCTATTTCGTTAGGAAGCCGCGACCCGAATGTTTGACATTTCACCCACAAACATGTTGATGATTACATAGATTAAAAAAACCAGATTATACATGACATATGTTATACTGACAGCGACTGAGACACATTTATACGAAATATATGTAACGTGACAAAGACGGTGACATAGATCTTTGGTCCCTTTCTCCGTATGCGATTTTGTTTGTTTGGGTCCAGAAAAGACCCAAACAAATGTGACGTATCACATAGTATTGTGGCGCTCCAAGCGGATTTTTTTATACGTCCCAGGCAAAGGCTTGAGACATGATATTATTGGTTTAAAACCGTAAAGTGATCCACACACAACATAACTATGACGTAGTCTAAGGCATTTTTTGTAGCTTTCTAATGGTGAAATTTTTTTTTAAATCGGCCCAGTAGTTCTTGAGTTATTTCAATACATACAAAATGCTAAGTTTGTTTATAATATTAGTATAGATAACTTTAATAAATGGACACAATTCAAACAATTTGGATGTTATTAATATTTACCAATAAATAAATTGTCTTATTTTGATTATCTAAACAAATACGAATTAAACATTTCAGAGTAATTATGTAATTAGGTTGGTCCACAAATGGTTGTTCACGTAATGAAAGTTATCCATCTTCTAAGATCTTGGGGAGAACAAATTCCGATGTCAGCCGCATCTGTTAACATCCCTGTTAAAGGAGAAAAATGTTTTAAGCCTAATTTACTAAAACATTACAAAGCAAGAAATATTTTTTTTTATTTCAAGATATACTAGCTACAAATTATTTTGTGCCAATTTATTATGTTGTAAATATCAAGAATATTATCTATACTAATATTATAAAGAGAGAAACTTTGTATTTTTGATTTGTTGTATTTTTGTATGCATTGAAATAACTCAAGAACTACTGGGCCGATTTCAAGAATTCTTTCACTCATAGAAAGCTACATTATCCCTGAGTCACATAGGCTATATTTAATACCACGCGGACGAAGTCGCGAGCAACAGCTAATACTTAAATAAAAAAGAACAACATAAGTGTGACTCCGTTCATTTTAACTTCGAAGTGTAATATACTTCTATATGAAACAAATTGATTTCTGATACTAAAACAATATTAAATGTTTAACGGAAAATCGTTTCTATAAGAGAATGAGTTCAACGAACCGTTAAGAACTTGGATCAGTTTACGGAACGATTTTCCTTCTTTATAAAACTCCTACGATCGGCTATTTCACAGCATTAAACTACCGAATAATACCTGTTTCACACGAGGGCAGCACAATAAGGCAGAGCAGGGAGGCTACCAAAATTATCTTCTGATTGACGATATCGCCGATGGAATCGATAAAAAAGTATGAAACTGACAATGACATAAGCCATGTGATTGTCACGTGTAAAATATCGAACATCATTGTTAGTTTCATACATTTTGGACGTCCGCTATAGAACCGCTTCGTAGCGAATATACTTTGTGTATAAAAGTAGTGGGACACGTTTACTGTCGAAACAGTATTTTACATGTGTGCGTTCAATCAATAGCAGCACTGGGGGGCCACCCAATGTACATGCGCTACAAAGCGATTCGATAACGAACATCAAAAACGTATGGAATTTACAACGACGTTCGATATCTCACACGTGATAAGCATATGACTTATCAATGTCAATTTCATACATTTTTGTCGATTCTATCAGCGATATCGCCAATCGAAAGATACTTTGGGTAGCTCCCCTGTAGCTGCTCTGCCATACCCTCGTGTGAAACTAGCATAACAATCGAGGGATAGACGTATAATCTTGTTTTAATCATGTATTCATTGAATAAAATATCAGCGGCTGAGTAATAAATTTGGTATTCATAAAGTCAGGATGAATTTGTTACAATTGACCTCTTCCATACACGCTTCACATAAGTCCATCGACAAAAACTACTGGGTTTTAACTTCGAAGGATTACAAATAAAAAAAAAACATAAAATAACGAAATGTCCCTAAGATATCTAAATCTTTGGATTTCGTAGAAGTGAAATACTAATCTACAGTAATATTATAAAGAGAGAAACTTTGTATTTTTGAATTTTTGAATTTTTTAAATTTTTGAATTGTTGAATTTTTGAATTTTTGAATTTTTGAATTTTTAAATTTTTGAATTTTTGAATTTTTGAATTTTCGAATTTTTGTATTTTTGTATGTATTGAAATAACTCAAGAACTACTGATCCGATTTCAAAAATTCTTTCACTCATAGAAAACTACATTATCCCCGAGTAACATAGGCTATATTGTTTAATCCGACGCGGTCGAAGTCGCGAGCAACAGCTAGTTAATAATAAGTCCAAATTATCTTTGTTTTTTAAAATATATTTTTTAATGCATAGTTAAAAAAATACTGCACCATTATTTTAAAAATAACTTTAATTATACCCTATTAATGGTTCGTTAAAAAAGCTGTTGTAATTAAAAAACCTCACGTCCACTTTCTGGAATATGTTCCCACTAACGAGTAAATCGAGAGGTGTTTTTTTCACACGTTTTACTTATAAAGGCTTTTCAAAAAACCTTTGAAGCTTTAATATTATATAAAACGTAACAACAACACAACTCACGTCCGTAATCCAGTGGGGTAGGCAGAGACAACGGACATCCATTTGGCGCGATTCTGATACACCTCTCTCGCTTCTTCTACGTTCATACATCTACGCAAGTTTACGTAAGAACGTAAACTCTTATTCCTAAAAAATGTATAAAGTTCTCCGATATACGAGGACCAATTATTCGTCGATTATACGATACTGGAGGACACTCAGAACTAAATAAGACAGACCAGGGGTCTCATTGGACCAAATTAGGTATCATAAGAAGTACCAAGAACAAGGATGTTCTGTATTTTAGAATAAATTTTATGAATGTACCAGTACCAAACGTAGAAAGTATAACAGTTATAACGCTGATTCTCGTTTCAGGATAAAGCGATATATCGTAAAGTCCGATACTGAAAGATAATAATCGTTAAATCAAACTATTATTATAACTGTTTCGATCCTTAATACTAACATTAAGGATATAATTAGCAATAAAAAAATAACAACAAAGAACTAATAGGCATTTAAGACCTGTAGCACATTGACAGGCGAAGCGGAGCCGAAGTGAATCCAAGACAGGAGCCTGGAGTACCCAAATTATCTTTCGATTGGAGATATCGTTGATAGAATCGACAAAAATGTATGTATCTGAAAATGACATTCGATAAGTCATGCTTGTCACGTGTGAGATATCGAACGTCATTGTCAATTCCATACATTTTTGATGTTCGCTATCGAGTCGCTTTGTAGTGTAGTATTACTAGCTGTCTTGCGCGACTTTGTCCGCGTGGTATTAAATTGCTTATGTTACTCGGGGATAATGTAGCTTTCTCATGGTGAAAGAATTTTTGAAATCTGCCCAGTAGTTCTTGAGTTATTTCAATACAAAAATACAAAGTTTCTCTCTTTATAATATTAGTATAAATTTTAGTTCGCTTCCCTTTCGCTTTCATAGATGTGTGTTACATGCTTAAGCTTATGTTCCGGCTCATTAATTACACGAACAATATGATATTTACGCGTCTTGATAAAAAAATGATCTTTAACGTTGCTAATGACGGCTTTTTTAATCTTGTAATTTATCATCCAACTTAAGGCCTAGAAATTCAAATGATCTGTTAAAGGATAATCTGTCTATGTCAGTCTTTGTGTAATATGACATGTTGGTTTTCAGGAAAGGCATCATTTGTTACGTCATACTTAGACACGATAGTACTTAAACTCTTAGAAGGACATTTCCATTTTAAATACTATCAAATAGAACTAAATACGAGTACTTATACAATCGAACTTAGATAAGAAGAGTCCAAGGGACCGCGTTTTTTTTATATTATAAAGTGGCAAACGAGCAAGTGGCGACCTGGATTCGCTGAAATAGCGAAGCGACCGTTGCCCATAGAAATCTGCAAATACAGATACGTTGCCTACCCTTAATCTACGGAGGAGCAGACGCACAGCAAGAGGATAATTTATCTTCCTATGTCCCCTCTCCCATCAAATACCCTTCCCATAATTTCCTTATAAAAAAATAAAGGAAGGAAAAGTAGACTAAAATTAGGACTCCGGCACCACATTCGTCAGGCGAAACACGGAATTGCTTCCATTTGACGCCTGTCTTCTGTGTGGTCGAGCCGGCCAATTCGTGCAAAGATGTTAAAGCGGGCTCTACCACTGTTAAAATTTGTCTGGCTTATAGAGGTCTCTCTAATCCGAATTTCTCGCTTATGGAGGTAGCTCGTCGGGACCAGCGATTGCCTCTCGCTTATAGAGGTTTCTTGCTTATCCAGGTTTGACTGTATTCTATATTACTTGGGCTAATGTAACATTCTAATTGGGAAAGAATTTTGTTAAGGTTAAAGGTTAAAGGTTTCGACCCATAATGGGCTCCATTTTCCGCAACTCCACTCTTTAACTGTGCTGTTAAAATGTACACACGTCAATTTGAACTGCACAGTCGAAGTGTACAGTTCTCAGTTTTGTCTACACATGTCAGTTTTTAACTGCGCAGTCGAAATGTACAGTTAAAACTGGGCGACTGTAGCCGGCTTAAGAAAAACAATAACATTTTCAACAATTTTTTATCCTTAAATGTTAATAGTATAGTATAGATAAGTCAATAAAGTAATAGGATACCATAAGCTTCGGATATTGTCGGAAGCACGTCAAATATTCAAATTTCAATATCGGAAATGTCCGGGAATATTGAACTTGACCGGGAAATTCCGTCCACTAACATTTCATTAGACCTTCTCTTACAAAATAGACATTTTCTTTTCAAACAAAAGCACAAGAAAGAAATGGAGACTTCTACGATAATTAAAACTTTACAGAAATGAAAAACGACTGCTCCATTGTTCTATTTTAGAATGCATACTTTTTTGAAAGACAGTGTCACATCAACGTAAAATAAAGAAAACTTTTTTTTGTTATACTAAAAATATCTCGAATCTGCAATACTTTATATTATAACAAAACAAACTATAATAATAACAGCGGGGCTACCCAATGCACTTTTATATTGCCGATATCGCAGATGGAATCGACAAAAATGTATGAAACTGACATTGACATTCGATAAAATCTTGTGTCACGTGTGAGATAACGAACGTCAATGTCCGTTTCATACATTTTTACGTTTTTTTCGTAGTGAATATACTTTGAGTAGCCCCCCAGAACTATAAGCGATATTGCAATAAGGACATAAACCGTAATTCTCGTCTTAATTTGAAATCGTTACAATTCGGACAAGTATGGCCCTTGTTTTTCGCCTTTCGTCGTAAAATTCGTAATAAAACATAAGTACGAATCCTCACAACAAGACCTTTTACTATACTAAATATAAAATACCAGCGAACAAGGGAACTAGAAGAAAGATGTCCACCCTAATTTATTTGCTTCAACTTTGTTCTTTCCGTTTTTTTCCTTTGGCGAGAATTCCTAACGGAAATTTATATCACCTGAGACGAGTGTTATTGAGACGATTTATCTCAACTTCGCGTGAGAGACCGGTTATCTTGTAGTTTATAAAGAACTTTTGTAGTTGGTTTATACATTACTAGCTGTCATCCGCGACTTCGTCCGGGTGGAATTAAAAAATATAACCTATATTACTCGGGGATAGTGTAGCTTTCTAATAGTGAAAGAATTTTGAAATCGGCCCAGTCATTTTAGAGTTATTTCAATTCGTACAAAAATACAAAGTTTCTCTCTTTATAATATTAGTATAGATTTAACTTATTTAAATTGAAAATTGTACAAAATACAAATATCTTGCACCTGTGTTTTCGGGAGTAGAAACCCACGTCCGGACACACGAATGGAAGCCCCAATTCTCTTTATTCACTCTTTTTATCTCTTAAAATTTGAATTGGAATAGGTTAGATCACAACATGAGAGAAGGAATGGTTTTTTTAATTAATTAATACTAGCTACCCGCCCCGGCTTCGCACTGGTTCAATGCAACATGTAATTTATTGTACACATAAACGTTTCTCTTCAATCACTCTATTAAAAAAACCGCATTAAAATCCGTTACGTAGTTTTAAATATTGAAGCATACATAAGGATAGAAAAAGCGACTTTATTTTATACTATGAAGTGAAGATTGGATTTTTAAATTAAGTATTAAACGAGTAGAAACAGTTTTCAAGATATAAATAGCTAAAAATACGTTGAGTGCGTCATTGAGGAAGTTATTATTAGGAAACATGATTTGTCACGTATTAGTAGTCGACACTAGAGAGTTAAGATTTTAATCAGATTTTAATAGATTAATAACATAATATAATCTATTTCTAGAAATAAAAGTGATGACAAAAAGGGTCTAGTTATTTGTAGACGTTTAGTATTTTTTTTTATAGGAGAAGGGGGCAAACGAGCAGCGGATCAACTAAATTAATTGTTCCGACGCCCACGGACATCTGCAATGCCAGAGGAACCACAAATGTGTTGCCGGCCTTTAAGGGAGGAGTACGCTCTTTTCTTGAAGGCCCCTAAGTCGTAAACGTTTGGAAATACCGCTGAGGACAGAGTGTTCCACAACGCGGCTGTGTGAGGTAAAAAATTGCGGGAAAACCTCGTCGTTGTGGAATGCCAACCATCAAGGTGGTGACGATGGAAGTTGGCACTCTGTCTACTCGTACGATGACGGAACTCAGCGGAAATGTTCTATGGAAATGAATACGAAGCTATGCAAATCGAATTAAAACTTAGTTACGGTTGTGCAATCGATGAATTCTTGTTTCCAATCTAGATTCCGAATCTAGAATTTGTCCCGCTTTTCGAATACAAGTAGGTTTAACGAATTTATACGTTCGACATCTTTCGATTAAAAAAAAAAAACATTTTATAGAACACCGAGCATATTTTTTTACGAAATATTATTGTAAATTAGTACCAAGGTAATTTAACTCTTAAGGATTTAAATTAATCTATAAGCTACGAAGGAATAATAGAAGTACCTTTATAGAATAAACTAAACAGAGGGTTTACCCAAAGTGCGTGCGCTACAAGGCGATTCGATAGCGAACATAAAAAATGTATGAAACAGACAATGTCGTTCGATATCTCATACGTGACAAGCACGTGACTTATCGAATGTCAATGTCAGTTTTATACATTTTGTCGTTCTTTGGGGTCGATTCGAAAGATACTTTGTGTATTCCCATTGCTCTTAATTAATTATTATGAAACAAAAGAATGCGCACTAACCCTGGAAGTTATTGCCGCACTCAGGGTTATTTAATAGTCACTTAACCGCCCCATAACTAAAAATACTCATACTAAACTAAGAGGCACCTTTCGCAAGCAATTAAGCACTTTGAGCGTAATAATGTCTTTCGTACAATTTAATAATTATAATAAAGGAGACTTCATAACTACGAAATATTACTCCATTCTCTATATTAATTCAATAAACGTCAAAGCTCGAGCTATCAACTCTTTGATCTTTGTATTTTGATCTTAAATAATATGACCTAATAAAAGTCATTACGTTGTTACTTAATTTTAATGGATTTGCACTTGAATATTTCTAATAGGAATTTAAATTAACTTCTACTGAAATAAAGTTTATTTTATTAAACGCTTCCTAAACTTGGTCAGCGTGAAATTAAAATAAAATAGACTTTGTTACTGTCGTATACTTTTTTTTTAAGAGGTGAAAGCAGTTTAGCATGCCACCGTGCCTTGGGGAAAGACACGATGGGTATGTGGAACTCCTCCTTACCCGTCCCCTAACAGGGAAGAGACTGGGAGCATACTCACTCTGTTTCCCTCAGCTTCACTGTCCACCGAGGCTAGGGGACACTGGATGTATTCATCAACACGCCTCGGTGGTACTGCCGCATATCTATGCTACTTTTCATTAAAAGTACCGTCAAAATCCATCTAACCATTTTTGATTATCCAGAAACAGGCGAAAACTTGCACACAGACAAACAAAAATTTTTAAAATTAGCTTTTCGTATACGCAAATAATTTTATTATTTCTACAGATTATTAGAGCGAAACTAAAGACACGTGAGCCGTGTAGTCACAAACCTGATCATGAATAAATAATTTCGTCATTTCGAGGATCAAATTAAATGAATAGAATTTCCAATTACCTGAATTACCTCGAATCTCATTGTATACACATTTGTGATTTGATTTCGCAAAGCAATTTACAATTAATTTGTTATTGATAGCTATTTTCATCTGATACTTTATTATTTAGACTTGTATTTCTTACCCTACGACTTCATTTGATCTATGTCACGCAATGTGTTTGTTTATCGCGAACTCGGTCTAATGAACCCTATGGGGTTACGCGTAGATATTTTGTATGTGTACCAAATCTTGTGAATTCTCTTTCGTAATCGTGTCCTTATTAAGTCTATTTTCTAATTATCTTTATAATATACGAGTATAACACTGTTCAATAATAAAGTATATAAAAAACTAGCTGTTGTGGGCGACTTCGTCTGCTTGAAATAAAATAATATAGCCTATGTTACTTGGGGATAATGTAGGTTTCTAATGTTGAAAGAATTTTTGAAATCGGCCCAGTAGTTCTTTAGTTATTTCAATACATACAAAAATATAATATTAGCAACGATATATAAGATCCTAAAAATTATATGTTTTAAAATTCTGATCCCGATGAATCTTTAGTAATACTAATCCATAAATCACTTAAAAACTTTGTAAGTATATTACAAAGATTTTCTATTCCTAAACTATAATTAAAGTTGCTAATCACAATTTCTACTCAATCAAAACTGTTGCTTAGAGCTTTTGTAAATAACAACTTTAAATCATCTCGGAAGCGTTCGCCGCAGGCTGCCTTAATTAACTCTACGAAATTTTCAAACGCCTTGATATTAAGTTCTTTGATATTTGTACTCGAAACTTTTGGAAGTTCTTTAGTAAAATTAGAACTTTGAGACATAATAACTTTATTTATTTGATGATAAGATGGAGATTAGGATGTTTTTTATTACCTTTATCATTTCTTTTTTAAATTCAGCAATAATTTAAAGAAAAACAGTACAAATTAGATATTTAAAATGTTGCAATGTGATAAACGTCATATGCTTTACCCAAAGTGTTTTTCGATTGGTGATATCTCTGATGCAATCGACAAAAATGTATGAAACTAACAATGACATTCGATAAGTCATGTGCTCGTCACGTGTGAGATATCGAACG